>JAVSCE010010843.1:0-71548 GCA_032199065.1 Smutsia gigantea
GGAAGCCCAGGGAAGGGCTGAGTGGCCTGCGGAGGGCCGTCTGGTTTCAGAATCTAAAGATTACGATTCCATGGTCAAATGCTTTCAGTGTCCCTGCCCACCCTTTCCTAGCCTCCCCCTTCTCTCCACTCCAAGAACAGCTTTTTCTTATTGGTCTAGTACTGTGATCCATCCTTATAAAGATTCTTTTAACTTTTTTATTAAAAAAATTATTTTAAGCTCCCCAGAATATTTTTTTTTCAAAATTTATTTTGGTATCACTCTACAATTACATGTGCAATATTATGGTTATTAAATTACCCACTTCATCAGGTCCCCCCATTAGTCATTGTCCATAAGCGTAGTGAGATGCTATAGGATCACTACTTGTCTTCTCTGAGTTGTACAGCCTTCCCCGTGCCCCCCCAACATTACGTCTGCTAATCGTAATGTCCCTTTTTCCCCCTTGTCCCTCCCCACCCATCTTCCCCAGTCCCTTTCCCTTTGGTAAATGTTAGTCCATTCTTGGGTTCTATGAGTCGGCTGCTGTTTTTTTCTTTCAGTTTTTTTCTTTGCTCTTATGCTCCACCTATGAGTGAAATCATTTGATACTTGTCTTTTTCGGCTTGGCTTATTTCACTAAGCATAATACCCTCTAGCTCCATCCATGTTGTTGCAAATGGTAGGATTTGTTTTCTTCTTATGGCTGAATAATATTCCATTGTGTATAGGTACCATATCTTCTTTATCCATTCATTTACTGATGGACACTTAGGTTGCTTCCATTTCTTGGCTATTGTAAATAGTGCTGCGATAAACATAGGGGTGCATCTGTCTTTTGCAAACTGGGCTGCTGCCTTCTAAGGGTAAATTCCTAGGAGTGGAATTCCTCCGTCAAATGGTATTTCTATTTTGAGTTTTTTGAGGAACCTCCATACTGCTTTCCACAATGGTTGAACTGATTTGCATTCCCACCAGTAGTGTAGGAGGATTCCCTTTTCTCCACATCCTCGCCAACATTTGTTGTTGTTTGTGTTTTGGATGTTGGCCATCCTCACTGGTATGAAGTGATATCTCATTGTGGTTTTAATTTGCATTTCTCTGATGATTAGCAATGTGGAGCATCTTTTCATGTGCCTGTTGGCCATCTGAATTTCTTCTTTGGAGAAGTGTCTGTTCACATCCTCTGCCCATTTCTTAATTGGATTATTTGCTTTTTGATTGTTGAGGTGCATGAGTTCTTTATATATTTTGGATGTCAACCCCTTATCGGATATGTCATTTATGAATATATTCTCCCATACTGTAGGATGTCTTTTTGTTCTACTGATGGTGTCCTTTGCTGTACAGAAGCTTTTCAGCTTGATATAGTCCACTTGTTCATTTTTGCTTTGTTTCCCTTGCTCGGGGAGATATGTTCATAAAGAAGTCGCTCATGTTTATGTCCAAGAGATTTTTGCCTATGTATTTATCTAAGAGTTTTATGGTTTCATGACTTATGTTCAGGTCTTTAATCCATTTTGAATTTACTTTTGTGTATGGGGTTAGACAATGATCAAGAATCATTCTCTTACATGTAGCTGTCCAGTTTTTCCAACACCAGCTGCTGAAGAGGCTGTCATCTCCCCATTGTATATCCAAGGCTCCTTTATCAATTATTAATTGACTATATGTTTGGGTTAATGTTTGGATTTTCTATTGTGTTCCACTGGTCTGTGGGTCTGTTTTTGTGCCAATACCAAATTGTCTTGATTACTGTGGCTTTGTAGTAGAGCTTGAAGTCAGGGAGCATAATTCCCCTTGTTTTATTCCTCCTTCTCAGGACTGCTTTGGCTATTTGGAGTCTTTTGTAGTTCCATATGAATTTTAGAATT
Organism: Smutsia gigantea; assembly: GCA_032199065.1. Lineage (NCBI taxonomy): Eukaryota > Metazoa > Chordata > Mammalia > Pholidota > Manidae > Smutsia > Smutsia gigantea. The sequence goes on from JAVSCE010010843.1 coordinate 1,854, forward strand.
ATTTGTTCGAGTTCATTGAAGAAAGCTGTTGGTATTTTGATAGGGATTGCATTGAATCTGTAGATTGCTTTAGGTAGTATAGTCATTTTGACAATATTTATTCTTCCTAGCCAAGAGCATGGGGTGAATTTCCATTTTTTAGTGTCCTCTTTAATTTCTCTTAGGAGTGTCTTGTAGTTTTCAGGGTATAGGTCTTTCACTTCCTTTGTCAGGTTTATTCCTTGGTATTTTATTCTTTTTGATGCAGATGTGAATGCAATTGATTTTCTGATTTCTCTTTCTGTTAGTTCATCATTAGTGTATAGGAAAGCAACAGATTTCTGTGTGTTAATTTTGTATCCTGCAACTTTGCTGAATTCAGATATTAGTTCTAGTAGTTTTGGAGTGGAGTCTTTAGGGTTTTTTATGTACAGTATCATGTCATCTGCAAACAGTGACAATTTGACTTCTTCTTTACCAATCTGGATGCTTTGTATTTCTTTGTTTTGTCTGATTGCCGTGGCTAGGACCTCCAGTACTATGCTGAATAACAGTGGAGAGAGTGGGCATCCCTTTCTTCTTCCCAATCTTAGATGAAAAGCTTTCAGCTTATCGCTGATAAGTATGATGTTAGCTGTGGGTTTGTCATATATGGCCTTTATGATGTTGAGGTACTTCCCCCCTATACCCATTTTGTTGAGAGTTTTTATCATGAATGGATGTTGAATTTTGTCAAATGCTTTTTCAGCATCTAGGGAGATGATCATGTGGTTTTTGTCCTTCTTTTTGTTGATGTGGTAGATGATGTTGACGGATTTTCGAATGTTGTACCATCCTTACATCCCTGGGATGAATCCCACTTGATCGTGGTGTATGATCCTCTTGATGTATTTTTGAATTCAGTTTGCTAATATTTTGTTGAGTATTTTTGCATCTACGTTCATCAGGGATATTGGTCTGTAATTTTCTTTTTGGTGAGGTCTTTGCCAGGTTTTGGTATTAGAGTGATGCTGGCTTCATAGAATGAGTTTGGAAGTATTATTCCCTCCTTTTCTATATTTTGGAAAACTTCAAGGAGAGTTGGTTTTATTTCTTCTCTATATGTCTGGTAGAATTCAGAGTGAATCCATCTGGCCCGGGGGTTTTGTTCTTGGGTAATTTTTTGATTACCGCTTCAATTTCGTTGCTGGTGATTGGTCTGTTTAGTTTTTCTGTTTCTTGCTTGGTCAGTCTGGGAAGGTTGTATTTTTCTAAGAAGCTGTCTATTTCTAGGTTTTCCAGGTTGTTAGCATATAGATTCTCATAATATTCTCTTGTAATTCTTTGTATTTCTGTGGGGTCTGTGTTTATTTTTCCTTTGTCATTTCTGATTCTGTTTATGTGTGTAGATTCTCTTTTTCTCTTAATGAGTCTGGCTAGGGGCTTATCTATTTTGTTTATTTTTTCAAAGAACCAACCCTTGGTTTCATTGATTTTTTTCTATTGTTTTATTCTTCCTAATTTTATTTATTTATTCTCTGATCTTTATTATGTCCCTCCTTCTGGTGACTTTGGGCCTCATTTGTTCTTCTTTTTCCAATTTCAGTAATTGTGTCTTTAGACTATTCATTTGGGAATGTTCTTTCTTCTTTACATAGGCCTGGACTGCAATATACTTTCCTCTTAGAACTGCCTGTGCTATGTCCCACAGAAGTTGTGGCTTTGTGTTGTTGTTGTCACTAGTCTCCATATATTCTTTGGTTTTTGTTTTGATTTTGTTGTTAACCCATTGATTAATTAGGAGAATGTTGTTAAGTCTCCATGTATTTGTGAGCCTTTTGGTTGTCTTTCTAAAATTTATGTCTAGTTTTATACCATTCTTATCTGAGAAGTTTGTTGGTAGAATTTCAATATTTTTGATTGTACTGAGGTTCTTTTTGTGGCCTAGGATGTGGTCTATTCTGGAAAATGTTCCATGTGCTCTTGAGAAGAATGTGTATCCTGTTGCTTTTGGGTGTAGAGTTCTGTAGATGTCTGTTAGATCCATCTGTTCTAGTGTGTTGTTCAGTGCCTCTGTGTCTTATTTTCTGTCTGGTTGGTCTATCCTTTGGAGTGAGTGGTGTGTTGAAGTCTGCTAAAATGAATGCATTGCTTTCTATTTCCTCCTTTAATTCTGTTAGTATTGGTTTCACATATGGCGGCGCACCTGTGTTGGGTGCATATATATTTATAATGGTTATATCCTCTTGTTGGACTGACCCCTTTATCATTATGTAATGTCCTTCTTTATCTCTTGCTACTTTCTTCATTTTCAAGTCTATTTTGTCTGATACAAGTACTGCAACACCTGCTTTTTCTCCTTGTTTTTTTCATGAAATATCTTTTTCCATCCCTTCACTTTTAGTTTGTGTATATCTTTGGGTTTGAGGTGAGTCTCTTTTAAGCAGCATATAGGTGGGTCTTGCTTTTTTATCCATTCTGTTACTCTCTGTCTTTTGATCGGTGCATTCAGTCCATTTACGTTTAGGGTGATTATCGATAGATATGTACTTATTGCCATTGCTGGCTTTAGATTCGTGGTTACCAAAGGTTCAAAGGTTGCTTCTTTACCATCTAACAATCTAACTTAACTTTCTTGTTAAGTTATTGTAAACACAGTCTGATGTTTCTTTATTTCTCTCCCTCCTTATTCTTCCTCCTCCATTCTTTATATACTAGGCGTTTTATTCTTTGCCTTTAGTTAGTATTTGGATGGTCTGCTTTCTTTGCTATGATTTTATTTTCTCTGGTGACATCTTTTTAGCCTTAGGAGGGCTTCCCTCTAGAGCAGTCCGTTTAAGATATCCTGTAGAGGTGGTTCATGGGAGGCAAACTCTTTCAGCTTTTGCTTGTCAGGAAATTGTTCAATCCCTTTGTCATATTTAAATGGTAATCGTGCTGGATACAGTATTCTTGGTTTGAGCCCCTTCTGTTTCATTACGTTAAATATATCATGCCATTCTCTTCTGGCCTGTAAGGTTTCTGTTGAGACGTCTGATGATAGTCTGATGTGTTTTCCTTTGTAGGTGATCTTTTTTCTCTCTCTAGCTGCCTTTAATACTCTGTCCTTATCTTTGATCTTTGCCATTTTAATTATTTTATGTCTTGGTGTTGTCTTCCTTGTGTCCCTTGTGTTGGGAGATCTGTGGGCTTCCGTGGACTGCGACACTATTTCCTTCCCCAGCTTGGGGAAGTTTTCAGCAAATGTTTCTTCAAAGACACTTTCTATCCCTTTTTCTCTCTCTTCTTCCTCTGGTACAACTATAATGCCAATATTGTTCCGTTTGGATTGGTCACATAGTTCTCTTAATATTCTTTCATTCCTAGAGATCCTTTTATCTCTCTGTGCCTCAGCTGCTCTGTATTCCTGTTCTCTGATTTCTATTCCATTAACAGTTTCTTGCATCTTGTCCAGTCTGCTGCTAAGCCCTTCGATGGCTTGTCTCATTTCTGCATTGTCTTTCCTCACTTCCCTCTCTTCCTCCCTCAGCTCTTGCATATTTCTCTGTAGATGCATCAGTATGGTTATGACTTTTGTTCTGAATTCTTTTTCAGGAAGGTTGTGCATTTCCATCCCTTCAGGTTCCCTCTCTGGTGTTGTCTGGGTCTGGGTAAGTTTTTTTTTTGATCTTTTTTTTTAATTTTTTTTCTTAATATAATTTATTTTATTATCATTAATTTACAATTACATGTGCAATATTACGATTATTAAACTACCCCTTCATCAGGTCCCCCCCACCAACCCCATTACAGTCACTGTCCATCAGCGTAGTGAGATGCTATAGAATCACTACTTGTCTTCTCTGAGTTGTACTGCCCTCCCCGTGCCCCCCCAACATTACATCTCCTAATCGTAATGCCCCTTTTTCCCTCTTATCCCTCCCTTCCCGCCCATTTTCCCCAGTCCCTTTCCCTTTGGTAACTATTAGTCCGTTCTTGGGTTCTGTGAGTCTGCTGCTGTTTTGTTCCTTCAGTATTTTTTCTTTGTTCTTATACTCCACATATGAGTGAAATCATTTGATACTTGTCTTTTTCGGCTTGGCTTATTTCACTGAGCATAATACCCTCTAGCTCCATCCATGTTGTTGCAAATGGTAGGATTTGTTTTCTTCTTATGGCTGAATAATATTCCATTGTGTATATGTACCACATCTTCTTTATCCATTCATCTACTGATGGACACTTAGGTTGATTCCATTTCTTGGCTATTGTAAATAGTGCTGCAATAAACATAGGGGTGCACCTGTCCTTTTCAAATTGGGCTGCTGCATTCTTAGGGTAAATTCCTAGGAGTGGAATTCCTGGGTCAAATGGTATTTCTATTTTGAGTTTTGAGGAACCTCCATACTGCTTTCCACAATGGTTGAACTAGTTTACATTCCCACCAGCAGTGTAGGAGGGTTCTCCTTTCTCCACATCCTCGCCAACATTTGTTGTTGTTTGTGTTTTGGATGTTGGCCATCCTCACTGGTGTGAGGTGATATCTCATTGTGGTTTTAATATGCATTTCTCTGATGATTAGCGATGTGGAGCATCTTTTCATGTGCCTGTTGGCCATCTGAATTTCTTCTTTGGAGAAGTGTCTATTCACATCCTCTGCCCATTTCTTAATTGGATTATTTGCTTTCTGTTTGTTAAGGTGCATGAGTTCTTTATATATTTTGGATGTCAACCCTTTATCAGAGACGTTTTTTATGAATATATTCTCCCATACTGTAGGATGTCTTTTTGTTCTACTGATGGTGTCCTTTGCTGTACAGAAGCTTTGCAGCTTGACATAGTCCCACTTGTTCATTTTTGCTTTTGGTTCCCTTGCCTGGGGAGATATGTTCATGAAGAAGTTGCTCATGTTTATGTCCAAGAGATTTTTGCCTATGTTTTTTTCTAAGAGTTTTATGGTTTCATGACTTACATTCAAGTCTTTGATCCACCTTGAGTTTTCCTTTGTGTATGGGGCTAGACAGTAGTCCAGTTTCGTTTTCTTACATGTAGCTCTCCAGTTTTTCCAACACCAGCTGCTGAAGAGGCTGTCATCTCCCCATTGTATATCCAAGGCACTTTTATCAAATATTAATTGACTGTATATGTTTGGGTTAACGTTTGGATTTTCTATTCTGTTAAACTGGTCTGTGGGTCTGTTTTTGTGCCAATACCAAATTGTCTTGATTACTGTGGCTTTGTAGTAGAGCTTGAAGTCAGGGAGTGCAATTCCCCCTGTTTTATTCCCCCTTCTCAGGATTTCTTTGGCTATTCGGGGTCTTTTGTGGTTCTATATGAATTTTAGAATTATTTGTTCCAGTTCATTGAAGAAAGCTGTTGGTAGTTTGATAGGGATTGCATTGAATCTGTAGATTGCTTTAGGTAGTATAGCCATTTTGACAATATTTATTCTTCCTAGCCAAGAGCATGGGATGCATTTCCATTTGTTAGTGTCCTCTTTAATTTCTCTTAGGAGTGTCTTGTAGTTTTCAGAGTACAGGTCTTTCACTTCCTTCGTTAGGTTTATTCCTAGGTATTTTATTCTTTTTGATGCAATTGTGAATGGAATTGTTTTTCTGATTTCTCTTTCTGTTAGTTCATCATTAGTGTATAGGAAAGCAACAGATTTCTGTGTGTTAATTTTGTATCCTGCAACTTTGCTGAATTCAGATATTAGTTCTAGTAGTTTTGGAGTGGAGTCTTTAGGGTTTTTTATGTACAGTATCATGTCATCTGCAAATAGTGACAATTTGACTTCTTCTTTACCAATCTGGATGCCTTGTATGTCTTTGTTTTGTCTGATTGCTGTGGCTAGGACCTCCAGTACTATATTGAATAACAGTGGAGAGAGTGGGCATCCTTGTCTTGTTCCCGATCTTTGATGAAAAGCTTTCAGCGTCTCGCCGTTAAGTATGATGTTAGCTGTGGGTTTGTCATATATAGCCTTTATGATGTTGAGGTACTTGCCCTCTATACCCATTTTGTTGAGAGTTTTAATCAGGAATGGATGCTGAATTTTGTCAAATGCTTTTTCAGCATCTATGGAGATGATCATGTGGTTTTTGTTCTTCTTTTTGTTGATGTGGTGGATGATGTTGATGGATTTTCGAATGTTGTACCATCCTTGCATCCCTTGGATGAATCCCACTTGATCATGGTGTATGATCCTCTTGATGTATTTTTGAATTCGGTTTGCTAATATTTTGTTGAGTATTTTTACATCTACATTCATCAGGGATATTGGTCTGTAATTTTCTTTTTTGGTGAGGTCTTTTCCAGGTTTTACTATTAGAGTGATGCTGGCTTCATAGAATGAGTTTGGAAGTATTCCCTCCTCTTCTATTTTTTGGAAAACTTTAAGGAGAATCGGGGTTATTTCTTCTTTATATGTCTGGTAGAATTCAGAGGTGAATCCGTCAGGCCCAGGGGTTTTGTTCTTGGGTAGTTTTTTGATTACCAATTCAATTTCGTCACTGGTGATTGGTCTGTTTAGTTTTTCTGTTTCTTGCTTGGTCAGTCTTGGAAGGTTGTATTTTTCTAAGAAGTTGTCCATTTCTTCTATGTTTTCCAGCTTGTTAGCATATAGATTCTCATAATATTCTCTTATGATTCTTTGTATTTCTGTGGGGTCCGTCGTGATTTTTCCTTTCTCATTTCTGATTGTGTTTATGTGTGTAGATTCTCTTTTTCTCTGAATGAGTCTGGCTTGGGGTTTATCTATTTTGTTTATTTTTTCAAAGAACCAGCTCTTGGTTTCATTGATTTTTTTCTATTGTTTTATTCTTCTCAATTTTATTTATTTCTTCTCTAATCTTTATTATGTCTCTCCTTCTGGTGACTTTGGGACTCATTTGTTCTTCTTTTTCCAATTTCAGTAATTGTGTCTTTAGACTATTCATTTGGGAATGTTCTTCCTTCTTTAAATAGGCCTGGATTGCAATATACTTTCCTCTTAGAACTGCCTTTGCTGCGTCCCACAGAGTTTGTGGCTTTGTGTTGTTGGTGTCATTAGTCTCCATATATTCTTTGATTTCTGTTTTGATTTGGTCGTTAACCCATTGATTAATTAGGAGAGTGTTGTTAAGTCTCCATGTATTTGTGAGCCTTTTTGATTTCTTTCTAAAATTTATTTCTAGTTTTATACCTTGGTGATCTGAGAAGTTGGTTGTAGGATTTCAATATTTTTGAAATTACTGAGGTTCTTTTTGTGGCCTAGTATGTGGTCTATTCTGGAAAATGTTCCATGGGCACTTGAGAAGAATGTGTATCCTGTTGCTTTTGGGTGTAGAGTTCTGTAGGTGTCTGTTAGGTCCATCTGTTCTAGTGTGTTGTTCAGTGCCTCTGTGTCTTTACTTATTTTCTGTCTGGTTGATCTGTCCTCTGGAGTGAGTGCTGTGTTGAAGTCTCCTAAGATGAATGCATTGCTGTCTATTTCCTCCTTCAACTCTGCTAGTATTTGTCTCACATATGCTGGCGCTCCTGTGTTGGGTGCATATATATTTATAATGGTTATATCTTCTTGTTGGACTGACCCCTTTATCATTATGTAATGTCCTTCTTTATGTTTTGCTACTTTCTTCATTTTGAAGTGTATTTTGTCTGATACAAGTACGGGAACACCTGCTTTTTTCTCTTTGTTGTTTGCATGAAATATCTTTTTCCATCCCTTCACTTTTAGTCTGTGTATATTTTGGATTTGAGGTGAGTTTCTTGTAGGCAGCATATAGATGGGTCTTGCTTTTTTATCCATTCTGTTACTCTGTGTCTTTTGATTGGTGCATTCAGTCCATTTACATTTAGGGTGATTATTGATAGGTATGTACTTATTGCCATTGCTGGCTTTAGATTCGTGGTTACCAAGGGTTCAAGGGTTGCTTCTTTACTATCTAACAATCTAACTTAACTTTCTTGTTAAGTTATTGTAAACAGAGTCTGATGTTTCTTTCTTTCTCTCCCTTCTTATTCCTCCTCCTCCATTCTTTCTATAATAGGTGTTTTATTCTTTGCCTTTAGTTAGTATTTGGATGATCTGCTTTCTTTGCTATGATTTTTTTTCTCTAGTGACATCTTTTTAGCCTGAGGTGTGCTTCCATCTAGAGCAGTCCATTTAAGATATCCTGTAGTGGTGGTTTATGAGAGGTAAACTCTCTTAACTTTCGTTTATCTGGAAATTGTTTAATCCCTCCATCATATTTAAATGATAATCGTGCTGGATACAATATTCTTGGTTCGAGGCCCTTCTGTTTCATAATGTTAAATATATCATGCCATTCTCTTCTGGCCTGTAAGGTTTCTGTTGAGAAGTCTGATGATAGTCTGATGGGTTTTCCTTTGTAGGTGATCTTTTTTCTCTCTCTAGCTGCCTTTAATACCCTGTCTTTATCTTTGATCTTTGCCATCTTAATTATTATGTGTCTTGGTGTTGTCTTCCTTGGGTCCCTTGTGTTGGAAGATCTATGAGCTTCGGTGGACTGCGAGACTACTTCCTTCCCCAGCGAGGGAAAGTTTTCAGCAATTATTTCTTCAAAGACACTTTCTATCCCTTTTTCTCTCTCTTCTTCCTCTGGTAGTCCTATAATGCGAATATTGTTCCGTTTGGATTGGTCACACAGTTCTCTTAATATTCTTTCATTCCTAGAAATCCTTTTATCTCTCTGTGCCTCAGCTGCTCTGTATTCCTGTTCTCTGATTTCTATTCCATTAACAGTCTCTCGCATCTCATCCATTCTGCTGTTAAGCCCGTCGATCGCTTGTCTGATTTCTGTATTGTCTTTCCTCAGTTCCCTCACTTCCTCCCTCAGCTCTTGCACATTTCTCTGTAGGTCCATCAGCATGGTTATGACTTTTATTCTAAATTCTTTTTCAGGGAGGCTGTGCATTTCCATCCCTTCAGACTCCCTCTCTGGGGTTGTCTGGTTGATTTTGGTCTGAACCATATTCCTCTGTCTTTTCATGGCTATATAATTGGTCACTGATAGTTGCCATGTATGTCAGCTGGGCTCCTTAGGACTTTAAAAAGAGAAGAAAAAAAAGAGAAAAAAAAGAAAAAAAAAGAAAGAGAGAAAGAAAAACAGAAATAAAGAAAAAAAGAAAGAAAAGAAAAAACAAAAACAAAACAGGAAACAAAACAAAACAAAAAAAACAAAAAAATGCCCACCGGACGAAGATTCTGTGGGAATGCTCTAGGTGGCGCTGTTGCCCCACTATTCCACAGCTGTGACTGTGCCGCTCCGCAGGGCCCTTTATCACTCTGGCAGGGGTGGGAACGAATAGGAGGCTGTTGATCTCAGTGATAAGTGTTAAGTATGGCTGCGCTTCCTCAGTTGCCAGCTAAGGCGTCTGAAACTCCCCAGGACTTCCAGCCTGCTGGGCTGAGTGTGCTGGGGCGATCCGGCTCCTCCGGTGGGCTCCTGTCTCTTTACGACCGCTGAAGAAAGCGCGCGCTTTTTTTTTTCCCTTCCCGGGAGCCGGCTGCAAGCACCCTGGCGTGTTCCCTGCTCAGATCTTGCTGCTCTGTCTCCCCAATCTCCGCTGCACTGCGCAATGTGGGTCAGCGCTCCCCACGCAGATCACCGGGGCTGGCTACTTCGCGGGGGGTACTTCCACTCCCTCCCGGCTCTGAATCCTCTCCTCCCGCCGGTGCGCTGCGGTGCGGGACGGCTCGGTTCCCGCCAGGTCGCGGCTCCGTATCTTACCCGCCTCTTGGGGTGCCGAGTCCTCTCGGGTGTAGCTGCACCCTGTGCGCTTTCCTGTGTATTCTCGTCTCTCTTTTAGGAATAGATGTATTTTCTGTGTTTTTGTAGATAAATACAGTGTTGGGAGGAGATTTCTGCCGCCCTGCTCACACCGCCATCTTCCCGGAAGTTCCCAGGTGATTTTAATGAGCTAAGTTTGCAATCCACAGTTCCCGTCAATCAGAATGCTATTTTTCCCGTTGCAGTTGATAACAGCTTCTCCAACAGGCTACTGCTGGAGAGCAGAGGGTGCAACTGTCATGGATGTCCAGAAGCTGCAAGCTTCGAGAGCTGGCAGGGGATCTGATGCTCAAGGAGGCTCAGGATAAAGGTGATGTTTCAGGGAAGAGAGGGAGCATCTCTCTCAGAAGAGGTGCCCTTAACGTTCATATTTACATTCCAGGGCAAAGGGGGAAGGAAAGTGTGGATAAAATGAGAGTTCCTTTGGCCAAGATTCTCACTTGGCCCTGGTTGACTAGCTTACTGCACACCTGTTGGCAAATACATGGCTGTTGACTGTATATATAAAGAGCTCCGCCCAGCGCTCTGGGGGTGGCACGGCTGCAGGAGAGCAGAGCAGAGGCTGGAGTGGTGGCAGTGCCGATGACAGAGGCCCAGAGGATGGCTGTGCAGGCAACCATGCAGAGAGGCCCAGAGGATGGCTGTGCGGGACGACTGTGCAGAGAGGCCCAGAGGACGGCTGTGCAGATAGAGGAGCCCAGAGGCAGAGACTGGCTTGCTGCATGCAGACTCGCTCTGAGTGAACGGGATTTTAATGACTGACCTGCCACCTGGAAATAAAGTTGGATATAACTGTTTTACCCCACAAACGTTTTGCTGTCAATTTCTTTGGTCACATTGAAGCCATAGCAAACTTGCCTGGGGATGAAACCCATTGGCAAGGCAGAAGGAAATGCATGCCTTTGCAAGTCTGTATGTAGAGTTAAAGCCTTGGCCCCTGTAGACTGATAGACATCGCGTCTGTCATACTAATCAGAGTCCTATGTGTAAATCGCCCACCCCTGGCAGGAATGGACACTGAGAAGAGCAGGGTTAGGACTGCAGTGGGCATGCTAAAGAAGGGAGAAGCAAAAATAAGATCACCTAAGAATGATAAAGTGATATCCTTCTCAGGCCTAAAACCCTCCAAAATGGCTTGAACTCCTAAGCTTGGGGGAAATCCTAAAAAGTTAGTTTCCCTGAACATTCAATCACCATGCTAAGCTCTGCTTAACAAGCACTAGCTGGCTGGAGGGCAACCCAGCTGAGAGGTTCTCTTAATGCTCATAGTCTAAGGTTATCATGATTATTCATAAGTGCTGTGAAGCAGGTGGGAGGCAGAAACTACACAGCAAGTTGGAGTTCCCAAAGCCTAAGGTGCTCAGGGTAACTAGGGATGGCATTAAAACTCTGGGCACACAAAGTTAGAATTTTTAATACACTAGAAAGTGCGATCTACCAACCTGGAGCCAGAAATTCACCGGCCATGACTTCCTAATGCTCTTGCTTTAATTTTCGTTAAATAGAAAAACAGTTACAGTCTTTTTGGAAGATAGGATAAAAGTATTCTATCCTCTGAAACGCTTGGCAAGCCAAAGTCATTCAGCTCATAAACAGGCAAGAGAATTAAGATGCTGTTTATAAAGATTATACAAGCCAACTCTGGGGAAGTTGGGGTTCCTATGGCCAGGTTAAAATCCTCAAGGAATTTAAACCACTTGATGATGGAACTGGCCTGTTGCTAGGCTACCGCTTCCACACCCATAGGCAATAAGCTATTATTGTGCTATGTAGAGAGCTCGGCCCAGTGCTCTGGGCGGAGGCAGAGACGCTAGTGCTCGACCTACCGCTGAGAGAACAAGCCAGTAATAAACATGTTCACCCCAAAGAAATGTTCTACTGTCATTTCTTTGGTCACACTGAATCCATAGCGAACTTGCCAGGGGCTGAAACCTACTGGCAAGACACCAACCAATGTGGATCACAAAGCTTCATGTGCCAGGGACACTGAGGAATGGCCTGGCAGTGTCTCCTCACTACAGCATGACCGCAGCTCTCCCATGCTGCTGCCCAGGCTCACGGGTCCCACATTCCTGGGAACTGACCTACACAAGCATTCTTCTCCTGCATGCTTACTCTCTCCAAGCAACCTGAGACCACATCCCCCATCCTTCCCTTCAGCCATTGTTTTTCTAGTCTGTGCACAGCAGCACACACAGCACCCTTGGGGTCTCCATGACCTGAGATGATGCCTTCACTTACCCAGCCTGGACGCCACCTGGCAAAGCCTGGCCACAGGAACGCTTCACCTTGTCAGCTGAGCCGGAGCTGCTTTTGACTAGCTGCACATGTAGGATGGTTCAGAGTGGCTCCAGCTGCCTCAAACTCTAACGCCCTCTCCCCACCTCACAGGCAGGCCAGGCCCACCCTGTGAAGTACACTAAATGGCTAAGCTGGAGACAGCAAAACCAACCTCATTTCTCATTCCTCCTTCCCACTGTGACCTCCAAAAACTCATCTCTGAAAAAGGGCAATTTACTTCACAGGACCCTGGGGGAGATCTGGCTTACCCCCCAGAGGCCACCTGAGCTCAGGGCGGGAACTGTGATGCATTAATAAAACCCTATTTTAATGCTTTTTCAAACTGTGGATTGTGACTCATCAGTGGGTCATGACTAGCATTTTAAAAAGAAAAACTAATGGAGTAGAGTAGAAAATACTGGAATAGAGTGTGTCACCTGTAGTGAGGGGAAGCTTTGCTCCAAAGACTTATGTTTCAGTAGTATTTGTATGTATGTTTCTGTGCACTGGTGTGTCCTGATGTAAAATGTACTTCTTACTGTGGGCCCTGGTCAAGACAGTTTTAAAGTCTTTGCCATACAGCAAACACTGACAAAAATTACAGTTGAATCAAAATGAAATATTAAAACTCAAATTCTGGAAAAGCTAACTCACTGTATTTTATATCTATAGATCATTCTGAAGCAATAGAAGAATCCACGGGAGCAAATGCTGGTATTTCAAATTCAAATTTAAAATTTCTGTCAAATGAAATTAATAGAGTAGGGGAAATATTTGCATTACATATTACAGATTACAGATTAAAAGTTAATATCTGTTAAACAAAGAATCCATCTCAGGAGAGGAGAAGGGTGGGTGTTGAAGCAGGAGAAGCTGAGAGAGTTAGCCCAGGCCTTTGGAAGGCTCGCTCCTGCAAGGCTCTTCTCCTGGGCGTGCTGAGGCAAGAAAATAAGTGAGTTAGATTTACAACTCTGTTCCTTCTACACTGTACTTGAGATTGGGCCAAATCTTCAATAAAGTATTTTGAATACTACAAAAAGGAAAAAAAGGAAATATTTCAAAAATTAAAAAAATACATTAGGATTCCATGCATAGCTACATACTATGATTCCATTTACATGACATTCTGGAAAAGACTATATGGAAGGAAACCAGACAAGTGATGACCAGGAGCTAGAGGAGTGGGAGAGGGGCACACGGAGGGGCCCGAGGAAGCCAAGGGGTGATTAACTGCTCTGTTAAAAGTCAGAACTATACTCTTCACAGAATGAATTTTATGGTATGTAAATTATACCACAATAAACTTGTCTGGGAGAACTCCATGCATAAGTTCACAATCTGTAAGAAGAAATTCATCCACATGAAGGAATAAATGAGCAAATATGCAGATGGGTGTTCATCACTGACAGCAAAGTGCAGAGTGTAACAACACAGTGATACTGTTTTACTTCTAGCTAATGACTACTACTTTTTCTTTGACATTGCTATTTTTTTTATTTAGGTATTATCAATCTACAATTACATGTGCAATATTGTGGTTACTAGACTCCCCACATCATCAAGTCCCCTCCACATACCCCATTACACTCACTGTCCATTTGCTTAGTGAGATGCTGTAGAATCACTACTTGTTTTCTCTATGAGTTGTACAGCCCTCCCTGTGCCCCCCCAACCTTACGTCTGCTAATCATAATGCCCCTTTTTCCCCCTTGTCCCTCCCGTCCCACTCCCTTTCCCTTTGGTAACTGTAAGTCCATTCTTCGGTTCTGTGAGTCTGCTGCTGTTTTGTTGTTTCAGTTTTTTTCTTTGTTCTTATACTCCACATATGAGTGAAATCATTTGATACGTGTCTTTTTCTGCCTGGCTTATTTCACTGAGCATAATAGTCTCTCACTCCATCCATGTTGTTCCAAATGTCTGGGTTTGTTTTATTGTTATGGCTGAATAATATTCCATTGTGTATATGTACCACTTCTTTATCCATTCATATACTGATGGACACTTAGGTTGCTTCCATTTTTTGGCTATTGTAAATAGTGCTGTGATAAACATAGGGGTGCATATATCTTTTTCAAACTGGGCTGCTGCATTGTTAGGGTAAATTCCTAAGAGTGGGATTTCTGGGTCAAATGGTATTTCTATTTTGAGTTTTCTGAGGAACCTCCATACTGCTTTCCACAATGGTTGAACTAGTTTACATTCCCAACAGCAGTGTAGGAAGGTTCCCATTTCTCCACATCCTCACCAACATTTGTTATTTGTGTTTTGGATGTTGGCCATCCTCACTGGTGTGACGTGATATCTCATTGTGGTTTTAATTTGCATTTCTCTGATGATTAGCAATGTGGAGCATCCTGTCATGTGCCTATTGGCCATCTGAATTTCTTCTTTAGAGAAGTGTCTGTTCAGATCCTCTGCCCATTTTTTAATTGGATTATTTGCTTTTTGTTTGTTGAGGTGCGTGAGCTCTTTATATATTTTGGATGTCAACCCCTTATCAGATATGTTATTGATGAATATATTATCCCATACTGTAGGATTTCTTTTTGTTCTGTGGTTGTGTCCTTTGCTATACAGAAGCTTTTTGGCCTAATATAGTCCCACTTGTTCATTTTTGCTTTTGTTTCCCTTGCCCGGGGAGATATGTTCATGAAGAAGTCACTCATGTTTATGTCCAAGAGATTTTTGCCTATGTTTTTATCTAAGAGTTTTATGGTTTCATGACTTACATTCAGGTCTTTGATCCATTTTGAATTTACTTTTGTGTATGGGGTTAGACAATGATCAAGTTTCATTCTCTTACATGTAGCTGTCCAGTATTGCCAACACCAGCTGTTGAAGAGGCTGTCATTTCCCGATTGTATATCCGTGGCTCCTTTATCATATATTAATTGACCGTATATGTTTGGGTTAATATTTGGACTCTCTATTCTGTTCACTGGTCTGTGGGTCTGTTCTTGTGCCAGTACCAAATTGTCTTGATTACTGTGGCTTTGTAGTAGAGCTTGAAGTCAGGTAGCATAATTCCCCATTTTAATCTTCCTTCTCATGATTGCTTTGGCTATTCGGGGTCTTTTGTGGTTCCATATGAATTTTAGAACTATTTGTTCCAGTTCATTGAAGAATGCTGTTGGTATTTTGATAGGGATTGCATTGAATCTGTAGATTGCTTTAGGCAGGATGGCCATTTTGACAATATTTATTCTTCTTAGCCAAGAGCATGGGATGAATTTCCATTTGTTGGTGTCCTCTTTAATTTCTCTTAGGAGTGTCATGTAGTTTTCAGAGTACAGGTCTTTTACTTCCTTCATTAGGTTTATTCCTAGGTATTTTTTTCTTTTTGATGCAATTGTGAATGGATTTTCCTGATTTCTCTTTCTGTCAGCTCATCATTACTGTATAGGAAAGCAGCAGATTTGTGTATATTAATTTTGTATCCTGCAACATTGCTGAATTCAGATATTACTTCTAGTAGTTCTGGGGTGGAATCTTTAGGGTTTTTTATGTACAATATTATGTCATCTGCATATAGTGACAGTTTGACTTCTTCTTTACCAATCTGGATGCCTTGGGTTTCTTTGTTTTGTCTGATGGCCGTGGCTAGGACCTCCACTTCTATGCTGAATAACAGTGGGGAGAGTGGGCATCCATGTCTTGTTCCCAACCTTAGGTGAAAAGCTTTCAGCTTCTCGCTGTTAGGTATGATGTTAGCTGTGGGTTTGTCATATATGGCCTTTATGATGTTGAGGTACTTGCCCTCCATACCCATTTTATTAAGAGTTTTTATTATGAATGGATGTTGAATTTTGTCAAATGGTTCTTCAGCATCTATGGCATGATCATGTGGTTTTAGTTCTTTTTGTTGATGTGGTGGATTATGTTGATGGATTTATGAATGTTGTACCTTCCTTGCATCCCTGGGATAAATCCCACTTGATCATGGTGTATGATCCTCTTGATATGTTTTTGAATTTGGCTTGCTAATATTTTGTTGATTATTTTTGCGTCTATGTTCATCAGGGATATTGGTCTGTAATTTTCTCTTTTGGTGAGGTCTTTGCCTGGTTTTGGTATTAGAGTGAGGCTGGATTCATAGAATGAGTTTAGAAGTATTCCCTTCTCTTTCATTTTTTGAAAAACTTTAAGGAGAATGGGTTATTTGTTATCTATATCTCTGATAAAATTCAGTGGTGAATCTGTCTGGCCCGGGGGTTTTGTTCTTGGGTAGTTTGTTTTCTGATTACTGATTCAATTTCGTTGCTGGTAATTGGTCTGTTTATATTTTTTGTTTCTTCCTTGGTCAGTCTTGGAAGGTTGTATTTTTCTAAGAAGTTGTCCATTTCTTCTAGGTTTTCCAGCTTGTTAGCCTATAGATTTTCATAGTACTCTCTAATAATTCTTTGTATTTCTGTGGGGTCCATCGTGATTTTTTCTTTCTCATTTCTGATTCTGTTTATGTGTGTAGATTCTCTTTTTTTCTTAATGAGTCTGGCTAGGGGTTTATTTATATTGTTTATTTTTTGCAGGAACCAGCTCTTGGTTTCATTGATTTTTTTCTATTGTTTTATTGTTCTCAATTTTATTTATTTCTTCTCTGGTCTTTATTATGTCCCTCCTTCTGGTGACATTGGGCCTCATTTGTTCTTCTTTTTCCAATTTCAATAATTGTGACTTTAGACTGTTCATTTGGGATTGTTCTTCCTTCTTTAAATAGGCCAGGATTGCAATATACTTTCCTCTTAGAACTGCCTTTGCTGCGTCCCACAGAAGTTGGGGCTTTGTGCTGTTGTTGTCATTTGTCTCTATATATTGTTTGACCTCTGTTTTAATTTGGTTGTTGATCCATTGATGATTTAGGAGAATGTTGTTAAGTCTCCATATGTTTGTGAGCCTTTTTGTTTTCTTTGTACAGTTTATTTCTAGTTTTATACCTTTCTGATCTGAGAAGTTGGTTGGTAGAATTTCAATGTTTTTGAATTTACTGAGGTTCTTTTTGTGGCCTAGGATGTGGTCTATTCTTGAAAATGTTCCATGTGTAGTTGAGAAGAATTTGTATCCTGCTTCTTTTGGGTGTAGAGTTATGTAGATGTCTGTTAGGTCCATCTGTTCTTGTGTGTTGTTCAGTGCCTCTGTGTCTTTACTTATTTTCTGTCTGTTTGATCTGTCCTTTGGAGTGAGTGGTGTGTTGAAGTCTCCTAAAAATAATGCATTGCTTTCTATTTCCTCCTTTAATTCTGTTAGTATTTGTTTCACATATGTAGGTGATCCTGTGTTGGGTGCATATATATTTATAATGGTTATATCCTCTTGTTGGACTGACCCCTTTATCATTATGTAATGTCCTTCTTTATCTCTTGCTACTTTCTTCATTTTGAAGTCTGTTTGGCTGATACAAGTACTGCAACACGTGCTTTTTTCTCCCTGTTGTTTGCATGAAATATCTTTTTCCATCCCTTCACTTTTAGTTGGGTTTGAGGTGAGTCTCTTGTAAGCAGCATATAGATGGGTCTTCCTTTTTTATCCATTCTATTACTCTGTGTCTTTTGATTGGTGCATTCAGTCCATTCACATTTAGGGTGATTATCGATAGATATGTACTTATTGCCATTGCTGGCTTTAGATTCGTGGTTACCAAAGGTTCAAGGGTAGCTCCTTTACTATCTAACAGTCTAACTTAACTCTCTTCTATAGCTATTATAAACACTATCTGAGGATTCTTTATTTCTCTCCCTTCTTGTTCTTCCTCCTCCCTTCTTTACAGGTTAGGCATTTTATTCTGTACTCTTTTGCATTTCCTTTGATTGTTTTTTTGGATAGTTGATTTTCTTTTTTGCCTTTAGTTAGTATTTGGATGGTCTGCTTTCTTTGCTATGATTTTATTTTCTCTGGTGATATCATTTTAGCTTTAGGAGTGCTTCCATCCAGAGCAGTCCCTTTAAGATATCCTGTAGAGGTGGTTTATGGGAGGCAAATTCCCTCAACTTTCGCTTGTCCGGGAATTGTTTAATCCCTCCCTCAAATTTGATGATAATCATGCTGGATACAGTATTCTTGGTTCAAGGGCTTTCTGTTTCTTTGTGTTAAATATATCATGCCATTCTCTTCTGGCCTGTAAGGTTTCTGTTGAGAAGTCTGATGATAGTCTGATGGGTTTTCCTTTGTACGTGATCTTTATTCTGTCTCTGGCTCCCTTTAAAACTCTGTCCCTGTCTTTGATCTTTGCCATTTTAATTATTTTATGTCTTGGTGTTGTCTTCCTTGGGTCCCTTGTTTTGGGAGATCTGTGGCTTCCATGGTCTGAGAATCCATTTCCTTTCCCAGCTTGGGGACGTTTTCATCAATTATTTCTTCAAAGACACTTTTTGTCCCTTTTTTGTCTCTCTTCTTCTTCTGGTACTCCTATAATGTGAATATTATTCTGTGTGGATTGGTCACACAGTTCTGTTAATATTCTTTCATTCCTAGAGATCCTTTTATCTCTGTCTGCCTCAGCTTTTCTGTACTCCTGTTCTCTGATTTCTATTCCATTAACAGTCTCTTGCACATTGTGCAGTCTGCTCTTAAGTCCGTCAGTCGGTTGTTTCATTTCTGTAATGTCCCTCCTCACTTCATCCCTTAGCTCTTGCATATTTCTCTGTAGGTCCATCAGCATGGTTATGACTTTTTTTCTGAATTCTTTTTCAGGAAGATTGTTTAAATGTATCCCACCAGGCCCTCTCTCTTGGGTTGTCTGGGTGATTTTTGACCGGAGCCGATTATTCTGTCTTTTCATGGTGATAGAAGTGGTCGCAGGCAGGTGACACGTGTTTCAGCTGGGAGAACAAAGTCCCTTCCTTCTTGCTTTCCTTGCCCTTCTCCGCAGCCTGTGCCAGTTACTCACACACTGGGAGGCAGTCTCTGGGATAATCACCTGAGCTGCCATGGGCCGGGTTGCACTCAGGCTAGCCTAGGGCACTGGAGGGGTTTGCAGTCATGCCGGCTGCTTTCTGCAACAAATCTGGCACCCGTTTGCGCCTTCCAGACCTTGGTGTGGCTTCTGTAGACTGTGCCATTTACCTGCACACCAGGAGGCAGTCTCTGCAATAATCCCCTGAGCTGCCATCAGCAGGGCCACCCTCAGGCTGGCCTAGAGCACTGTGGGAGGTTGTAGCCACACCGGGTGCTTTCTGCAGTAAGTCTGGAGCCCCTTGGTTGCTTCCAGACCTTGTCCTGGCTTCCGCGGCCCTTTCCAGTTAGCTGCGCGCCCGCCTGGAAGAGATTCTGTGTGGTTGCTGTGGGCAGGCCCGCTCTCCTGCTGTTCCGCAGCAGTAGCGGATCCGCCAGTCGGTTTGCAGCGCCAATAGGGGGGAACGAATGGCAGGCTGCTTATCGCCGTGAGGGCCTTTGGCAGGGCTGCTTTACCCAATAGCCGATTAGGGGCCCCGATTTCCTCAACATTCCCAGCCTGCTGCGCTGAGTGTGCTGTGTTGATTTTGTTCAGCTTTTGGGCCCTTGTCTCTAAGAGTTTTAAAAAAGTGCCCACTTTTCTTTCGTCTCAGGGGCGCTGGCTGTGGGGACCTGCTCACAGTCTCCATCTCAGATCCTGCCCTTCCTTTTCTCTAATCTCCAGTACACCATGCGATGTTTGTCTGTGCTCCCATGCAGATTACCAGGGCTGGTTATTTAGCAGTCCTGTGGTTCCACTGCCTCCCCACTCTGATTCTTTTCCTCCTGCCGGTGCACTGGGGTGCGGGGAGTGCTTGGTCCTGCCGGGTCGCGGCTTTGTATCTTACCTGCTTGGTGAGGCACTGAGTTCTTGCAGATGTAGTTGTATCCTGGCTGTTGTACTGTATCTTCTGGTCTCTCTTTTAGGAATAGTTGCATTTATTGTATTTTCACAAATATATATGGTTTGGGGAGGAGATTTCCGCCACCCTGCTCTCGCTGCCATCTTGCCGTTAGTCCTGAGTAATACTTTTTAAAAACAGTACGTAATGCTATTGAAGGTGCACTAAAATTGCATTGCTTATTTTGGTTTGCACTGTGGACTGGTAAAATTGGGGAGGATGCAACATAAGAAAGAAACAAAGTCACAAGAGACAAAGAAGGACATTACATAATGATAAAGGGGTTAATCCAACAAGAAGATATAGCCATTATAAATGTCTATGCACCCAACACAGGAGCACGTACATATGTGAAACAAATACTAACAGAATTAAAAGGAGAAATAGAATGCAATGCATTCATTCTAGGAGACTTCAACACTCCACTCACTCCAAAGGACAGATCAACGAGACAGAAAATAAGTAAGGAGACAGAAGCACTGAACAACACACTAGAACAGATGGACCTAACAGACATCTACAGAACTCTACACCCCAAAGCAACAGGATACACATTCTTCTCAAGTGCACATGGAACATTTTCAAGAGTAGATCATATCCTAAGGCCATAAAAAAAGCCTCAGCAAATTCAAGAAGATTGAAATAGTACCGACCAGTTTCTCAGACCTCAAAGGTATGAAACTAGAAATAAATTATGCAAAGAAAATGAAAAATCCCACAAACACATGGAGGCTTCACAACATGCTCCTAAATAACCAATGGATCAATGACCAAATAAAAACAGAAATAAAGCAATATATGGAGACAAATGACAACAATAATTCAACACCGCAAAATCTGTGTGATGCAGCGAAGGCCATGGTAAGAGGAAAATATATTGCAATACAGGCCCACCACAGGAAATAAGAACAATCCCATATGAACAGTCTAAACTCACAATTAACGAAACTAGGAAAAGAAGAACAAATGAGGCCCAAAGTCAATAGAAGGAGGGACATAATAAAGATGAGAGCAGAAATAAAATCGAGAAGAATAAAACAATAGAAAGAATCAATGAAAGCAGAGGCTGGGTCTTCAAGAAAATTGAGGAAATAGATAAACCCCTAGCCAGACTTATCAAGAAAAAAAGAGCATCTATTCACATAAACAGAATCAGAAATGAGAAAGGAAAAATCAATATGGACACCACAAAAATACAAAGAATTATTAGAGAACAGTATGAAAAATTATATGCTAATAAACTGGATAACCTAGAGGAAATGGAGAGCTTTCTAGAAAAATACAACCTTCCAAGCCTGACCCAGAAAGAAACAGAAAATCTGAACAGACCAATTACCAGCAACAAAATTGAAATGGTAATCAAAAAACTACCAAAGAACCAAACTTCTGGACCAGATGGCTTTAACCCTGGACCAGATGGCTTTACTGCTGAATTTTATCAAACATTTAGTGAAGACCTAATACCCATCCTCCTTAAAGTTTTCCAAAGAGTAGAAGCTGAGGGAATACTTCCATACTCATTCTATGAGGTCAGCATCACTCTAATACCAAAATCAGGCAAAGACACCACAAAAAAAGAAAATTACAGGCCAATATCCCTGATGAACATAGATGCAAAAATACTCAAAATATTAGCAAACCGAATAAAAAAATACATCAAAAGGATCATCCATCATGATCAAGAAGGATTTATTCCGGGGATGCAAGGATGCTACAATATTCAAAAATCCATCAGCATCATCCACCACATCAACAAAAAGAAGGACAAAAACCACATGATCATCTCCATAGATGCTGAAAAAACATTTGACAAAAGTCAACATCCATTCATGATAAAAACTCTCAACAAAATGGGTATAGAGGGCAAGTACCTCAATATAATAAAGGCTATATATGACAAACCCACAGCCAACCTTATACTTAACAGTGAGAAGTTTAAAGCTTTTCCTTTAAGATCAGGAACAAGACAAGGATGTGCACTCTCCCCACTTCTATTCAACATAGTATTGGAGGTCCTAGCCACAGCAATCAGACAACACAAAGAAATAAAAGGTATCCAGATTGACAAGGAAGAAGTTAAACTGTCCCTGTTTGCAGATGACATGTTACTGTACATAAAAAACCCCTAAAGAATCCACTCCAAAACTACTAGATCTAATATCTGAATACAGCAAGTTGCAGCATACAAAATTAATACCCAGAAATCTGTAGCATTTCTATATACTAACAATGAACTAGCAGAAAGAGAAATCAGGAAAACATTTCCATTCAGAATTGCATCCAAATAGAATGAAATACCTAGGAATAAACCTAACCAATGAAGTGAAAGACCTATACTCTGAAAGCTACAAGACTCTCATGAGAGAAATTAAAGAAGATGCCAATAAGTGGAAACACATCCCGTGCTCAAGGTTAGGAAGAATTAATATTGTCAAAATGGCCATCCTGCCTAAAGCAATCTACAGATTTAATGATATTTCTGTCAAAATACCAACAGCATTCTTCAATGAACTAGAGCAAATCTTTCTAAAATTCATATGGAACCACAACAGACCCCGAATAGTCAAAGCAATCCTGAGAAGGGAATAAATCTGGTAGAATAAAACTTCAAGCTCTACTACTAAGCCACAGTAATCAAGACAATTTGGTACTGGCACAAGAACAGACCCATAGACCAGTGGAACAGACTAGAGAGCCCTTATATAAACCCAAGCATGTATGGTCAATTAATATACGATAAAGTAGCCATGGACATACAATGGGGAAATGATAGCCTCTTTAACAGCTGCTGTTGGCAAAACTGGACAGTTACATGCAAGAGAATGAAACTGGATTACTGTTTAACCCCATGCACAAAAGTAAACTCAAAATGGATCAAGGACCTGAATGTAAATCATGAAACCATAAAACTCTTAGAAGACAACATAGGCAAAACTCTCCTGAATATAAGCATGAGCATCTTCCTGAACGCATCTCCTCGAGCAAGGGAAACAAAAGCAGAAATGAACATGTGGGACTACATCAAACTAAAAAGGCTCTGTACAGCAAAGGACACCATCAACAGAACAAAAAGGCATCCTATAATATGGGAGAATATATTTGTAAATGACATATCTGACAACAGGTTAACATCCAAAATATATAAAGAACTCACATACCTCAACACCAAAAAAGCAAAGAACCCATTAAAATATGGGCAGAGGACATGAAGAGATAATTCTCCAAAGAAGAAATTCAGATGGCCAACAGACACAAGATGCTCCATATCAATAATCATCAGGGAAATGCACATTAAAACCACAATTTCACCTCACACCAGTGAGGATGGCCATGATCCAAAAGACAAACATCAACAAATGTTGGTGAGGATGTGGAGAAAGGGGAACCCTCCTACACTGCTGGTGGGAATGTAAATTAGTTCAACCATTGTGGAAAGCAGTATGGAGGTTCCTTAAAAAACTAAAAATAGAAATACCATTTGACCCAGGAATCCCACTCCTAGGAAATTACCCTTACAATGCAGCAGCCCAGTTTGAAAAAGACAGATGCACCCCTATGTTTATTGCAGCACTATTTACAATAGCCAAGAAATGGAAGCAACCTAATTGTCCATCAGTAGATGAATGGATAAAGAAGATGTGGTACATATACACAATGGAATATTATTCAGCCATAAGAAGAAAACAAATCCTGCCCTTTGCAACAACATGGATGGAGCTGGAGGATATTATGCTCAGTGAAAGAAGCAAGGCGGAGAAAGACAAGTGCCAAATGATTTCCCTCATTGTGGAGTATAACAAAGTAGAAAATTGAAGGAACAAAACACCAGCAAACTCACATACTCCAAGAAGGGACTAGTGGTTACCAAAGGGGAGGGGTGTGATAAGGCGGGTGGGGATGGAGGGAGATGGGGATTGAAGGGTATTATGTTTAGTACACATGGTGTGGGGGGTCACAGGGAAAACAGTGTAGCACAGAGAAGGCAAACAGTGAATCTGTGGCATCTTACTACACTGATGGACAGTGACTGCACTGGGGTATTTTTGGGGACTTGATAATATGGTTAAAAGTAGTCACCACATTTTTTTTCATGTTAAACCTTCATAGTGTATATCAATAATAACTTGATAAAAAAAATTTTTAAATATTCCAATGTCATGGAAGATATCTTCTCTTGTGTTAGTTATTTAAAAAACAGTTGAAATGTCCAACATTAGAGGAACTAAAATTGTGGTACATCAGTACAATGTAATATTTTGCATTTATCGCAAAAACTAAAGTCCAAAGACACGTACAAAAGAACATGGAAAGATTTATGATCAAATGAACAATAGAATACAAAGTAGCGAGACACCATGTTCATAAATAGTAAATAATATGTGTGTATTTGAAAGAAAAAATGTGCATCTTTGAGTTGCTGTGCTAAAGTGATGATTTTCATATTTTAAGAATTAATTTGCTCTTTCAAATTGCCTTTTCAATAACAAAGAATCCTCAAATAAAACCTTCCAGATTGAAGAAATGAATGTGGAAAAGAAAAGAAATCCTGGAAATTATCATATTACAACACATGAATCAGCTCTGTTGTTTTCTTGGCCCTAGAAACCAGAAAGGTCATGAGAGTTACAATTATGTTGAATAAGTTCAAATCATACGGATCTGGTTTTATTCTGGTTGCAAGCTAACAGTCAGCTTTGGTATATTCCTTGCGTATGGCAGGTAGTTTTTGAGTATCTGTTGGCCTTACTTATTAGATATCTGGGTCTTCTTGATCCTAGGAAAATCTGAATTTTTCTCTGAAGAAGCATCAGAAATCTTAGTACAAATAACACTTTCTCTTTAACTGCATATTGTAAGGAGGCTTTACTTTTTCCATCATAGGGCACACATCTTTGCGGGCTTCCCTCCCCAGCATTGAAAGATTTATAAGAATCTTTTAAGTGGGTCACAGCTCTGAAGGGGAAGACAAGGTGTGTAATAGAGCTCTGGGGAAACTTTCTTAGAAATTTGCCTAATGTGGATGTTTACATGATAGGGCTGTTTTATTTGAAGTGGGAGAGAGGGGAAGCAGTAGGATAGGAACAAAACCAACGATGGGGAAAACCTTTCTTTTAGGCTCTGGTGTTTTAGAGCAAATGGCTAGTATACCACCCAGCATTCTCCTGAACCTTTGGTTTGCTGTTCAACCTCAAGGTAGACGTTGAGTGTCTCTGTGCCTTGTTTGCACCATCCTTAAGAGGAATTATAATTCTTGCTCTCTTCCTTCTCCAAAGGCATGCTGGGAGAAAGATTTCAATTGTATGCATGTAATATACTCCTATGTTCTTCTTCCAAAGGGTGTCTGCATTTTCTAATAGGCCTCCCACAGAGCGGACACCATGACACAGGTGGGGTGTAGAGATATGAGAGAAACTCCATGAACTGTGTGCGCACGTGTGTGTGTGTGTGTGTATGTGTGTGAGAGAGAGAGACAAACAGTCAAACAGAGACTGTACTTGGGTCAACTCAGAAGCAGTAATCTTTGGACTAAACAAAGAATCAACTCGTTGAATTCACTATGCAGAGGTAGTAAGTTTTATTTTTAAGGAAGGGACATTAATATATGTGAAGGACATACTCCACACCAGGTGCTTTCATATGTATCATTTCCATCAACCTTCAACAGCTCTGTGAAATGAGCATTATTTTCTCCCATTTTTCTACTTCAGAAGGAATTATTGTAATTCAGAGACATTAATTCAGGGTTTTTACACAGAAAGCAAGAAAGTGAGGATTTGAACACATTTTACTCCCATGGCAAAACCTGTTCTTGTCATGCCTCCAAGTCAGACAGACTTGGGTTGAAATTCTGACTGTGGCACTCATTAGTATGTGACCTTAGGCTGGTCTTCTCTGATGCTCAATTACCTTACATTAAAGTAGGGACAATAACGATAAAAAAGGGAGTTTTTAAGAGGGTCAGCTTATACCTTTGGGGTTTTTTGGTGCAAACAACAGAAATAGGCTCTAGGGCTAACTTTAGGTGTGGATGGGACAAATTTATTGAAAGAGTATGGACTGGCTAATATATTGAATGAAAAGGATGTCACCAGTCTAGGAAGGATGAGAGCCAGGGTAGCTAAAGGGATCTTAGCGCAGAGATGCAGCCAGGCTCCCTTCAGGATGTCCATGACTGCGTGAATCAGCTCTGGTTGTTCTCAGTTCTTAAGTGTCTCTGCTAAACACTAAAATTCCAGGAAGAGAAGTTGGCTAGGCTGGGTCACATGCTTCCTGCCTCACAGATGGAGAGCAGGGTGCTTTGGCTGACATCCCCCCAGGTCTGCATGCAGTGCAGGAAAGACAGTTCCCACAAAGTAGAGGGGCTGTCGCTCAGCAGGAAGGCCTGGATGCTGCCTGGCAAAAGCACCAGTGTCCCCCGCAGAACCGACAGGCTGATTATCCCAGCCTGGACCCAGCCGCCTGCTGGTGTTGGTGTTTTTGCATCACCTTCTGCAGTTCAGATCAGTAAATTGCGTGTAGCAGCGTATTTTACAATCCTGGCTCAGGCTCTGTGTGTGTGTGTCATGTTATGATACAAGTGCCCTGCAGGAGGAGGCTAGTTGGGAGACTCTGGCCACACCTGGTCCTCTCCAGCAGCCCTGAATGCTGAGGGCACAAATATGTGGTACCATGAGTGACATACTAGTAGGGAAGCTCTCGCTTATGTGATAGAACTTCAGACCGCCTCCCTTTGCCTAGTCTCAGCTCAGCCTGCACCCCTTTCCTCCTCCCAAGTTTTTTTTTTCCCCTACCGTTTTTAAGGAGGGTTCCCAGCAGGTAGGAAGGGGGGTGGGGTCAATAGTGGTGACTGCCTGACTGCCATCTGTCTTCTGTCCCCTCTCCTTTCTCAGGGCTTTCATTGTCAGGAATGTAAGATTTTCAGAAATTGAAAATAACTTCTCTTCTAAGTAAGGTTAGGGACATTGGCCCAGGGGCCTTAGGCTAGCTTAGAGGTTTTGTCTCTGCTTCCATGTTGTTAAAGGAAACAATTTTGTTGTGAGACACACCCTGAGGGGCAGCTGTGAGGCACAGTGTGGTTCCTGTTGGGTGTACAGAGGCTGGACTTCAAGCAGGGCCAAACTGTGGCAATCCTATAGACCTGTGATCATGGTGTGGCCAGACGACCCAAAGACCATTAAACCAGGCTCTTCTCATTCCCTGCCTCTGTATCAGCATCTCTTATTACAGAATAATGTTCCATGGTCCATTTTTTCCCAAAATGAAAAAGCGCAAATATGCAAAAGAAGGTAACAGCAAACCCCACCCAAGCCTTTCCTCACCTGGATGTTAACATGCTAATAGTCACAGTCCACCTCCCTGGGGCAGTGAGGTGCTTCTGAAAAGCTCTAGTGGGGGCGGAGGAGGAGCTCTGCTTCTTGGCCTGGGAACTGGGACCAGGGAAAAGAGGCTCACTTCTTGGAATACATTTTTCTCTCTTTCTCAGATAACCTGTCCTCCATACAACTTTCCCTGATTTCTTAGATGGAAGCCACTCTGCCTCATAGACCACCCTTCCTGCCTGGCAGAGACTCTTTTCTGTCCTTACCTTCTCTCCCCCGTGAGCTCCCTGAGGCCAGACACTCGTCTAACTGATTCTGGAATACTCTCACCCCCAAACCAGTGCCTTCCTGGGCACAGACACCCATGATG
Source organism: Smutsia gigantea (assembly GCA_032199065.1). NCBI lineage: Eukaryota > Metazoa > Chordata > Mammalia > Pholidota > Manidae > Smutsia > Smutsia gigantea. The sequence continues at coordinate 29,380 of JAVSCE010010843.1, forward strand.
AATGAATGGAAACGAATCAGAGGCTTCAGTCAAACAGAAGTTAAGTGATCTCAAATGGGAGCAAAGAGGATTTGGGATTCTGTGCATGCCACTCCTAGGGACCGGACAAAGGAAGACTTGACATCTTTTCCTGCTCCAGGAAAGGTCGATCCACTTGGATATGCTCTCTTAAATTGAAAAATTCCAGTTTGTGTGTTGGCAGTTTTAAGTTTGCCTGTTCCAATCTGAGGCTTTATCAGGGCATCGTCTGTTGTCATTCTGCTTACAGTGTGCAGTACCCCAAGCTCTCTGCCTCTCCTCTCTTCCCTCAATTCCTTTCTATTATTTTCTCTTACACAACTGAAAACAGAACCATGTAAAAGAAGTCATATTCAAATAGAACCCAATTGGCTGCACTTGACATTTGCCTCATGCAGTATTGAAGCCGATGCTTTTATTTTTAAGAGCGATGAGTCTGAGCAGCAGAACAAGGTAGTGGTGGAAAGACAGGGAGCTTCTTTCCTTCCTTGCTGCGAAAGGAGCCCCTCATGAGGATGAGTTCCGTTGTTTTAGTTCTACTAATATGTAGCATTTAGTTCTGTTTGATAGCAGCATAGAGATTGTTTTCAGAGATTCTAAGTCCTGCAGGACAGAGAAATACATATATTACACCCATATACATATATATTCAGAAGTTACTTTTTGGCAAGTTTTTCTTAGGTGGGGCTGCATATGAAGATGTAAGTCCAGAGAAGTCCTGTTGGCAAAATTTTGCTGTGCTTCCTGGAGATTTTCAAGAACTTAGTCTGAGTTGGATTAGGGAAGAGTCTTCTTGCAAGCTACATTAGGACTCTAGGAAACACTATTCTGATGGTTGTTATTACAGTGTGATTCTAGGTTTCATTTTGCAGTGACTTTGGTGATGAGAGGTTTCTTCCATAGACTTCCATTTTAGTTTTTGCTTGCATATACTTAGAATTTCTAACTACTACAGATGTACATCCCAGTGAGTTAGGGGGAACACCTCTCAATTTCTTGCCATTGTATTATGAAAAATTGATGCAAAAGTGGATTTGCAATTTTGTCAACTTGCATTTAAATTTCCTTTTTCCTGGCAGGGTGAAACTTGCAAAAAGGGAGTTAGAAAGATTTAATTAGTTAAAGGTAACAGATCTTCCTTCCTTCCTTCCCTCCTTCTCTCCCTCCGTTTTCTTGTCTTTGTTTTTAAAGCCTCACTATGAAATGTTAGCCTAGCAATAGAGCCCAAGATGTCTTCCAGCTTTGGGACATCCCAAACCATGATCTTAGCTTTTCTCCAGAAAACTGAGTGGGTTTCAGACCAGTCTTCAGGGTAGAAGAGGAGCAAGGATATCCAGCTTTTCATGCCCTTGTGTCTTCAGTAGGTCCACATGGAAATGGATGGAGCTCAGGAATCAAATCTGTGCCAGACTATCCTGCTGCTACCTATTGACTCTCTGATCCTGTGGATAGTTGGGATGGGTTCTGAGCCTGTCTGAGGCGGCCTAGGAGCCTTTAGGCGACACATCACTTGGGATTTCCCTGGAGGCAGCATAAAGTGCACACCCCTGAGGGTCATGCTGAACTGAACTAGTGGCAGTAATGGGTGCAACAGTCAGAATGTTTGGAAGGAGTGGGCTGAGTTCCTACTGGACCGCAGAAACCATCCAGAACCAGTATTTTGGTTGGCATTCTTGCTTTGCTAGTGACAGAAAAGTGACCAAATCTGGTTGAAGTTAAAAAAAAATAACAAAAGAGGGAATTTACTGTTTCACATGATTGGCTTCCCATGAGGCTTGACCTGGGGCTCACAGGTATGACCCAGCTTGCCCTCTCGCCATTCCTGAACTCGCCTCATTCAGGTTGGCTCTTCTCTCAGGCACACTCTACCTCATGGCCCAAGATGGCTGCCAGCCATCCCAGAGCTACCCACATCCCACTTCAAGTCCAGAGAGGGGTTTGTGATCAGTCCCAGCCAAATGACGCAGGAATGGGGAGGGGTAAATTCTCAACAGGATACTAAACTATTGATGGCTGGAGAGGAGGACATCATGCACAGGAAACCACAAAACAAAGCCAAAGCCAAGGGACAAGCAAGCTAGGGAGAAGATGAGAGTACTATTGAGTGGATAAGCCACTCTGTGTGGAGGATGGGCTGTCAGCTTGGCCCATCTTGGAGCTGTCCTCATCACAGAATTGGGTATTGTTGAAGAAATGCAAACTGATCTTAATACTAGCCGGTACTAAATATAACTAAGAAGATGAATAACCTTTTATAGCTGACAAAGTTTCTATGTATGGATTTGTTACCCATTTCAAAGTTACAGTATATAGATTAGGAGTTGTTTTGAGCCATCTGAACTACCTTTTTTAAAGGTATTATTAGTATACACTCTTATGAAGGTTTCACATGAAAAAACAATATGGTTACTACATTTACCCACATTATCAATTCCCCACCCATATCCCCTTGCAGTCACTGTCCATCAATGTAGTAAGATGCCAGAGATTCACTATTTGCGTTCTCTGTGCTACACTGTTTTCCCAGTGACCCCCCACACCATGTGTACTAAACATAATACCCCTCAATCCCCATTGCCCTCCCCTTTGGTAACCACTAATCCATTCTTGGAGTCTCCGAGTCTGCTGCTGCTTTGTTCCTTCAGTTTTGCTTCATTGTTATACTGCACAAATGAGTGAAATCATTTGGCACTTGTCTTTCTCCGCCTGGCTTATTTCACTGAGCATAATACTCTCTAGCTCCATCCATGTTGTTGCAAATGGTATGATTTGTTTCCTTCTTATGGCTGAATAGTATTCCATTGTGTATATGCACCACATCTTCTTTATCCATTCATCTACTGATGGACACTTAGGTTGCTTCCATATCTTGGCTATTGTAAATAGTGCTGCAATAAACATAGGGGTGCATATGTCTTTTTGAATCTGAGAACTTGTATTCTTTGGGTAAATTCCAAGGAGTGGGATTCTGGGTCAAATGGTATTTCTATTTTGAGTTTTTTGAGGAGCCTCCATATTACTTTCCACAATGGCTGAACTAGTTTATATTCCCACCAGCAGTGTAGGAGGGTTCCCCTTTCTCCGCATCCTCGCCAGCATTTGTTGTTCTTAGTCTTTTGGATGGTGGCCATCCTTACTGGTGTGAGGTGATATCTCATTGTGGTTTTAATTTGCATTTCCTTGATGATTAGTGATGTGGAGCATCTTTTCATGTGTCTGTTGGCCATCTGAATTTCTTTTTTGGAGAATTGTCTGTTCATATCCTCTGCCCATTTTTTAATCGGGTTATTTGCTTATTGGGTGTTGAGGCGTCTAAGTTTTTTATATATTTTGGATGTTAACCCCTTGTCGGATATGTCATTTACAAATACATTCTCCCATACTGTAGGATGCCTTTTTGTTCTGCTGATGGTGTCCTTTGCCGTATAGAAGCTTTTTAGTTTGATGTATTCCCATGTGTTCATTTTTGCTTTTTTTTCCCTTGCTCGAGGAGATACGTTCAGGAAGAAGTTGCTCATGTTTATATTCAGAAGATTTTGCCTATGTTTTCTTCTAAGAGTTTTATGGTTTCATGACTTACATTCAGGTCTTTGATCCATTGAACTACCTTTTTTACTGGTTCTGGTGATATGACACTGAGCTTGGATCATTTGAGAAGATTCTACTCTGTTATTTGTATCATTTTTCAGGGATTTGGTAGAAGAGTGGTTGAATGGAGGAAAAGGGAAACATTCATCTTTGCCATTTAATTCCAGGGTATTTGGAAGGAAAGATATGTATTTATCACCTTGGTAGGTAAAAATACACTGTAATTAAAGCAATGAAATGTTTTTCATCTATCAAATTGGCAAGGATTACAAAAGACAGGAAATGCCTGGGATTGGTGAGGGTTCAGAGAAATAGCCCCATCATACATTGCTGTTGGGAATGTAACTGGTGTAAATGTTCTGAAAGATAATTTGGCAATATATATATGAGACATTTAAAATGTGTAAGTCTTTTGTTCAAACAATTGTATTTCTAGAAATACTAGACATAATCATAAACACATATAAACATTTACATATATAGAGAGATAATCCCTGAAATTACCTATAATAATGAAAAACTGGAAATAATGAACAAAAATAAAATCTTGGTTAAATGACTTAAGGTTTAGCCATATGATACAGCCATTTAAAATCAGGCTTTAGAATAATGGCATGGAAAACTTCCTAGTCTATTGCCTGGGAGAAAGTAAATTGCAAAGTAGTTTGGTCAAATTTTGTTTAAAAGATACATACAAAAAAAAAGATACATATACATGTAAACAAAAAAAATACAGGAAAAAATACATCAAGATAGTTACAGTGATGTGTTGGTAAGGGTAATGGATAATTTTTATTTTTAGTTTTTTGTTCTTTTCTCTATTAAAATATTTTCAACAAAGAATACGTATTACTTTTGAAATAAAAAAATTTTTTTCTTAAAAATAAGAAATACAGCAGCTCTTCAAATGGCCAAATTATGGACTGACATTTTTCTTTCCACTGTTTGGTACATGTCCAGTTATTTCTGGTACCTCCATCTCTCCACTTTCCTCCCCGGTACACATGCTTCTGTGTGCCACCCCTGCCCTCTCCCAGAAACCAGCCCAATGCGTCTTCTAGTGCTCTAGGGGATGCAGCATTCATGTGGGAATTTGCTTGTTAACTGGGGGTAGAATCCTGCCACACCCCTGAGACAGCCTGCCCCATTCCTCATGCACTCAGTACGTACAGGCTTCCTGTGTGATCCATCAGGAGAACCCCACACAATCTGACAGTTCTTTGCTCATAATAGGTGCCCAGTAAATGTTTGCATGCATAAATAAAGCACTCAGATAAGCAGAGACATTTTAGAGCTCTCTGGGAATAAGAAAAGATGAGAAAGCTGTGGGAGTGAAAATTAACTGGATCCACTCGGGCTGGGCCAAAGAGCCAGCTCAGAAGTACTGGCCTCAGAATTACTGTACTCAGGCTATTTAATATTAAAATTTACTGGCTCCCACATAATTTTCCTAGAGTGTCCACCCTGTGAGGATTTCAGCAGCTTAAAAAGAAGAAATCATTAGTCCACCTTATATTTTCAGGGCTATGTTATAACTGTCAATGGAGCAGAACATTTTACTAACCAGCAAATTGGAAACTTGCTGTGTTGGTGGACAGCAGCCATGCTCGTAGAAGCCCTGCCCTCCTGGGCATGGTGCAGGCTGTGTCTCCAGGAGCTCTAGGCAATGGGGGCAGTTCTTGCTGTCCTCTATTGAACTTGCCAGATGTGTCAAAGACATAATCTCACTAACAGAATATAAACAACAAACCAAAAAAGGATAAAGCACTTCTCATGCCTTTTAGAAGTCTTCCTTGATTTGTTTTCTGCCTAACTTGGAAAACCAGACACCCCAGCTGTACTCCCAAAGCTGAACTGGTCAGCCTTTCCGAGCTGTAGTTTTCTTCCTTTCATGTAAAGACACTGCTCCTAGCCCTCCTCACACAATTGTTTTGAGGCTGAAATGATATTATAGGTATGGAAACAAATGTAAAACATGACATAAGTGTATGACATTATCTTTTGTATGGAATGCAGTAGGTTCTAAGAGATGAGAGATGGTTTTACATTGCGGAGTTATGAAGGTAGGCACCAGAGTTAGAGCTCCACTGAGTGCACCCAGGCAAATCAGATTCTCTAAGCCTCATTTTCTCTCCATAGGTCAGGAATAATAATGGCACTTCGTAGAGCTGAGGTGAGGGTGAAGTGCAAAGCACTTCCAGACGGTACCTAGCACATAATACGCATTTATATGAGTGACCAGTGGCTGCTGCTATTGTAAATGAGTGAGAGAGGTAAATATGTCCATAAAAATAGCATATTGGGGCAGAAAATCACGACTATGGGGGGCATAGGGTAGTAATGGGATCTCTATAAGCTAGGTGCTTCTGTTAATCAATCTGGGAAGCCTTCATGGAAGAACTGGACTTCTCAGAATTCTTTGAATAATAGTTGAAAGATGAGTTGTCTGGCTGGGGAGCGGAGCTATTAGAAAGGGTATCCCAGACAACTTGGAAGAAGGTTCAGTGGGTGTAGAGAGACCAGATGATGGGAGGTAGAAGAGTTCTGAAAGAAGAAGGTGAAGTTGGTCTGAATCTTGGTAGCCCAGTTGTGGGCCTGGCCGGCTATATAAAGCTGTCAAGTAGAGCAGACCAAAGGACGTTTTCAAAGTCTTGAGTTTGACATGTGGTGTGATTGAAAGCATAATTGGCTGTGCACAGTTGAATGGCCAGCTGCAGACTTCAGCAGAGACAAGGCACTTCAGCCGCTTGAATGAGGACTGACCGACAAGAATTGTTCCAGGAGGCAGGGATTCCAGACAGTTCAATAGGCGAATAAATTATTAATGTAAGGTTTGCCTGATAATGTGGAGGAAGAGGGGAGGAGGGAAAGGTGACTCTTAGAAGAGTAGAAATTACAAGATATTGGGTGGGGGGTGTTCTCCACACATAAGAATGCCCTGCTTTAAGAGGAGTGACCCAGAAAGAATACTGAATTTATCTTTACAAAAGGTGGGGTTTATAGTCTGAGTGTAAAGTATTTGGTGTCAGAAGCCTACTACTTCCAACCAAAGTTCTTTAAGATGATGCAGCTTGTGCAAAATTGAATAAATGTAAATATTGCTAATTTGTCCAAAGGATCATAGGATCACAAAATATGAGAAGGCCCATCGGAGATAAACTGTAGTCCAATATCCTCACTGGATTATATAAGGAAACCGAGGCTGAGAGAGGGAATAATGTACCCAAAGACACACACGTGTGTCTGGTTCAATTCTCTCCATATTTTCCTTTAGCTCTCTAATCCAGAAATTTGAGGATCACCTAATCTCTTTGTTTCCCGTCTACATAGAGTCGAGAAGAAAATCCCAATTTTGTAGTGTGGCGTCCTCCGAGAGCAAGAAGTCAGTCGCCTTTAAGCGCAACCTCTCCACGCCCCTTCTGGCAGGCTTTGATATGCCCACCGTGTTTTTCCATTGGCTATTTCGTGTGGCTCCTCGCCCCCTTACATGATCCACAGCCAATCAACTTCTCTCTCTCCGCGCGGGTCGGGCTTGGCGGAGAGGAATGTACCATGAGAACTGCGCAGGGGGAGCTCAGGGAGGAGGAAGGGAGGGGCGGCAGCGCATTACTTTACCTTTTGCAAATAACCACGAGCTGCTGGCGAAGTCCGAGCCTGTGGGTAGTACCGGCGACCTGAGGGCGTGAGTCGCGAGCGTTTCCAGGGCCGCCTCGGGGGTGCTGCCCCCGAAGCCGGGGTCCTGTGGTCGGGCTGGCGCCCGGCTCCCGCCCCCCATGTGCCCGCCCCGCCTGCGTCCGCGCCGCAGCTTCAGCTGCCAGCTGCCAGCTGCTGGTACCCGCGCCTGACGTTGCGGCCGGGCCGGAGGCCGTGGGCCGTGGGCCAGGGCAGGCGCGGCGGACCGGAGCCGCCGGGGGCGCAGCGCCACGGAACGCGCCAGCATGAGACTCAGGTGAGGATGAGCGGCGGGTCCCACACCGGCCCCAGCCGTCCCGCGGGGCCGCTTCCCACGCGCGCCCCGAGCCCGGGGTCCCGGGACCCGGCGGGCGGCTGCGGGATAGAGGGCGCCGAAACCTGCATGAGGCTGAAGACCCCGCCGCCTGCCCGCCCTGGCGCCTCCTTCCCGCGGCCTGCTGGCGTTCCTACTGGGTCGGGGGGCGGCCCTGTCCTTGACCTCCAGGAGTCGGGGGAGCGGGAAGGCCCGGCGGCCGCGGGCCCCGGTCGTAGGGGTGGAAGTGGGGCCGACTGGCTAGGACCACGTGTGCGGCGGGCGGATACGCGCCGCCCGCTGGGGCCGCCCGAGGAGGGCTGCGGCCGGCCTCCCGCCGCCGGGTCCCGCGCGGAGGGCGTGGGGGTGGCCGTGTCCGCTACCCCGGTTTCAGCAGCCTTAATTCGGGGAAGGCCTTCCTAGAACACAATCGTATTAGTGTTCTTTTCGTGTTGGTGTTTAACGCAGACACTATGGTGTCTGTGGAGAAACAGGTGAATAGCGAATCGGGTCTTACTTTTTTTTTAAAGGCTTATGTTTCCTGTTTTAGTGGGATGTGGATGGACAGAATGACACTAAACGTCAGAACTCCAGTGTGCATTTGGTCTCATCTGACAGTTCGCTGCGGAGCCAACCATTTCCGTAGCAGACTGCAGGATGATGGCCTGTACCCCAGGGTTGAGTTCCTTGGTGAGAAAGCCATCTTACAGGACAGGAATTGCTGCCGCCAGCAGGAAGCCCCTGCCCTCTCATTACCTGGTCCCACAGTTGCCAGGTCACTGTTGCGGTGGTTCGTCCAGCGTGCCTGTCTGTAGAGGCTTGTAGGAGAGAATCACATACATACACTGTCAGCTGTACTTGGGTCAGAAGTTTGGTTCTGGTCATTTTAGCTTTACAGTGAGTTCCTCTTGCGCTCCAGGGTTTAAAAATTTTAAACTTTTTTGATAGTATACTGTCTGAATTAATTCCAGAATTATAGGATAAACGGGGTTTGGGAGTTCCTTTGCATGGAATCTTTAGGAACCTGGACCAGGTTCCTAGCCTGGGCTCCTGTTTTGTGTTCACAGTACCAACCTTTGAAGTGTGTAGAACTTGACTACCAGATTGTGACTTTTCCCCCCAACCTGAGATGGTTCCCATTTAGTGAGGGCTCTTTCAAGGTGTTTCTAGGTGTGGGAGAGAAAATGGGTTTTGGAGTAATGTGGATAAGTACTTAGTGCGGTACCTGGCACATCGTAGACGTTTGATAAAAGGAAATAAATTCTTGCCTCTTTGGGTCGGTGGAATCGGATGTATTGATTGTGTGCTCCCTTTCTAAGTTTGGAAGGTTAGCCCTCCCTCCCGACGCTTCCTTACACCCCAACCTCTAGCTCTTACACTGAAATTTTTATGGTAGGTTAAAAATTAAACTCCAACCTCTGCACCTAGAGGTAAAAATCAACAAGGAAAGGTTGAGGCCTCCCTGCTGGACCACATGTTGCATTTCTTCCGATAGGGCCGTGTTTGAAGAGGTTTTGAACAGCCCAGTATAGGCTTGTAAAAATGGCCAGAACGGACCTTTTCTTCATTTGTTGGGTAGTTCTGTGGGTGGGAATTTGGGGAGGTTCTTGTCCAGGTGGAACCATAAACCTTCCCTAATTTCTTTTGACACTGGCAGCTGAGAAATGGTGCAGGATGGTGATTTGATGGACTCTGCCTCTGAACAGGCCTTGCAGGGAGCACCTGTTACCACCTCTGACTTGTGGCAGGCTCCATGTGAGTAGATTAAAAGACCACTAAACCTGATGTTCTTGAAAGAGTAAAAAGAAGCATCACTGGTTTATTTATGTCCCATGGTATTGGGTGTGACATTTTAATAATAATCGTATTCTGAATTTACTTACCACTTTTTATTTGAAGAACTGAAGTCTCTTTCATTTTCTGTTACGTCACTGATTTTTGTCTCTGAGGTCATCATACTTTAGTATAGAATATTATTCCCACTTTATAAGATGAAGACTGGAGGTGACATGATTTGCTCTAAGTTGGAAGTTGGTGCCTGAGCTGGACTTGAATTGAGCTTTCCTTCTTATATTATGCTTCACTAATAACTTTTATAGGAAAAAACCATTTTTTTGGAACCTGAAGAGCTTAAAGGTACTAGACCATTGTGCTTTTCTGATCGCTAGACAGAATAGTTAACATTTATTGCGTGCTTTTGTATGGAAGCCTGTGCCAGGTTTTTATGTACATTACTTCTTTTATTCCTCACAGCAAGATTCAAGGTAGGACTTCTTGTCGCCCCCAGTTTTACAGATGATGAGCTAGGGATTGGTGAGACCCCAGGTCAAGGGAGTGACAGGAACTGGGGAAGGCGCTCAAAGCTGGATTATATGATTCTGAAGCTGCCCGTAACCCTGTGCTTCAGCGGTGACCAAACTGGACCGCAGAGTCCCTAAACTGAGTTGCTGCTGCCCACGCAGGTCTGGTAGGCTGTGGTTGAAATGGGGCTTTTTTTTTTCAGTGAAGAGGAGGAGGGTCATTACTTTAGAAAAAATAATCAGAGCTGAAAAAACACCTATATTTGGAGAGTGTGAAATATTTAGTAAGACCAGATGGGGAGAATAGGAAAAGAGAATCAAGGTACTTTGTGGACAAAGGAAATTTGTGATATTCAAACTCAGGGACATCTTTAGTACCAGGCTTTTTAACTTCCACTACGGGTTGAAATTGTAAACCCGGAGGCACAGCACTTGGGCTGAAATCTGTGCAGTAATAGGGCTCTCAGTTTCCACTTTAGATGGCAGAGTGGAAAATGTGATTCCTTGTTGGTCATTGGCTTCCCCAGATAATGCAGTACATCATGAGAATGATGGGGAATTGTCAGGAAGTCGACCTAAACTCTTTGTGGACTTCCCCTTCCCTCCAACCTCCCTGCCCCCAGCATCTGTGGTTCCACTCTTCAGAATTTGGCTCTGATGCTGCAAATTGCCAGAGTGGTGGAGGGTCAGGCTCTGGGGGGCTTGAGGACACACCAGGGGACAAACATCCCTGCCCCTGGGGCGCAGCGGTGTGTGGCTCCGGCTTCAGCTCATCTTCAGGAATGAAGGCATGTAGTTGTTGTTATGAAGAACCCAGGAAGGGAGGCCAAGGAAACCGTCACCCAAATCCTGCAATTCATTGATTTTTTATCCTTGGTGAGTCAGTTTCACGGAGGAGAGAAAATTGCCACAACTTGAACACAGAAAGTGTTGATGATCAGATGAAAGAAGGAAGACGCAGCAGGCCTGTTGCTGTGTACTTCGGTGAAGGACCACAGGCACAGGAAGGGCAGGAGCCTCTGCTAAGCAGGGTCCCTGTGCAGTGCCTACTCTGTCTGTCACGTAGAGGGTGCACGGGCATGGCTGGTGTGTGAACAGAAGTCAGGCAAGGTGTCTTTCTGCATTTGACAGGTCTACAGAAGTCCATTTAACTGTGTAGCCATTGAAGGGTCTGGTCTTGAAGCAGAGGGACAGCATGGGTCAAGTGGCTAAATAGTAGCTTCTGTTGACTTTTCCTGCTTTCAAATACATAATAACTACATGACAGTAGTGAAGTGAAACAGGCCCCAGCCTCGTGGTCCCTCTTGCCCTGACTCTTTTCTGTGCTGATCTAAGTAAGGCATAGAGAAGGCTTGAGTCTGGGAAGGCCTTCCCTGTGTTAGGGTTGGAGCTGGGAAAAGGGAGGAGCTCAGCGCTCCAGAGGGAGGATCAAGAGCAGGTGATGTGAGCTCTGCCTCTGGGGCCCCTTTGGCTATAACTACAAGCCTTCAGCACAGACCCTCCCCAACCTACAGAAGTGTGACTTGTGAAGGACCCAGCCACACTTCTCCTTGCCTTCCCCACCAGTGCTGCTGCTGCCTTGTGACTGAGATCTGTTGGTCTGTGAGTGGAAAAGGGGGTTGGGGAAGTGGCATCATGGTGACAGTAGCAGACTCGGAGACAGTGGACAGTGAGCCAGGCTCTGCTCTGGCTGGGTGCATGTGTGAGCTCCTTCAGTCCTCAGCAGCCTCAGAGGGTAGGCACTGTTTTAGTCATAAGGAAGCCGAGGTGCTTGCTGAGTGACTTGCTGAGGGTCTCAGAAATTGCCGAGGCGGGCTTCAGACTCAGGCGTTTGGTTCTGGCGTGGGGCTCTCAGGGACCAGGTGAGGGCAGCTGACTTGGGGGAGACCCACCCTTGAAGTTTTGTCTCCATCCTTGTCGGGTTACCCCTTCTTCTCTTGCAACCTCCTCTCCACTCTTTCACATTGCCTGCTCTTCACTTTTGAGTTATCTATCTGAAATGCAGTAGGAGAGCTGTGTTTAGGTTAGCTAGCATATTCCTTTAAAATTGGAGTAACTGAAGCAGTAAGAGATCACAGGCCCAGGTGGACTTCCCAGAAGGGACACGAGGACAGTGTAAGGATCTTCAGGGACTTAGGGGCTGGGCCATGGAATCTGAAAAGAGTGTTGATTACAGCTCTGCTCCCAGAAGAGGTAAGGAAACTCTTCTTCCCTCCTTTACCTTTTTGCTCAGCATAGGTTTCTGATTCCCGAGACCTGGAACTTGGGCAAACCCCATCATGGCCCTTGCTCAGCTACTTTATGGATGACTTTTATTTTATTTATTTAGTTTTTTTTTTAATGAGCTAGTCTGGGATTCTGACCACTGTTAGGAACAGAACCTTTTACCCAATTTGGTCATGACTGGTCAGAGTCATTTGTTTCCCTGGGAAAAAGGAAAAGGGAAGTATTTTACCCAGTGACTTGGTCATGTGTCAGTTTGTTTCCAAAACATATTTTTCTCAAAACCAGACTTGTAGAGGTAGGAAAAATAATCAGTCTTCTGTTTTGGCATTTTAAGCACCTTTAGACAAGTGAGTCCTCTGAACAATTATGTAGTAATAGCTCTCAGTAAGTGTTACTTCGAGCCAGACACTGTGCCAGGGGCTTTATATGCACATACAACTTCTGGTCTTCATTGTTTACAGCAGGGAAATTATTCCAGAGAGGTAAGGTCTGAAAACCCAGTTTAAGTAAGTCCCAGAGGCTGGATGACTCCAAATCTGTGCATTTAATCACCTTGCTGAAGAGTGAAATGTTGGAGGAAAAGGAAATGGGGCAGGGGGCCACATGAGGGGCAGGGAAAGGACATACCTGAGATAATACATGTGTCAGCTCCCAGAATCTCCTGTGCACTGTGTGCCTAAACACAGTGTCAAGGTCGGGCACAGCAGCCCGTGTGCCTCAGCCACCCTTAAGTGGTTTCAGTTCAGGTTACACACTGGGGCTTTCTTTCAGCATACATTTATTAAGCAACTGCTGTATCTAAGGCAAGCGCAGTACCAGATAATAAGATGTCTGTCTACATGAGGTCCCCCTATTTCTGGGGGAGGCAGACATTAAATGCAGAAAATCATAGTGTATTGTGAAAAGTGATGTAACTGGCCAGGGAGTCCTGGACATGGAGCGGTAAGAAAATTTATACTCACTGGCAAAATATTTCTTCCTGATTTTGGTTTTGTTAATTTTGTGCACATACTAGAGAATTCTAGAATTTACCCACCCCTGGCGGCTGTTGTCCCCTTGTGTTTGTGTCTTTGCAAACAGGATGCCTGCAGCCCCTGTCTGAGGATCAGCCCTGCACCTTGGCTGCAGGAAGCTCTGCAGCTCATCACCACTGTGGTCTGCTGGGATGTGGAGTGCTTGCTCTGCTCAGTCCTGGGTGCCTGAAGGAGGTGCTCCAGGAGCCTGGCTACATGAGGGTCTGCCGGGCTCGGCCCTTTTCGGAAGTTCTAATGGGTAGCAGCCCTGGACATGGAGGGCTTAACAGATGATTTGGGAATTAGATTGGACCATGGTACCCCTCTAAGGCTCCTTTCTAACTAGAAGACTACCATATTGTGTCTACAGGGATCCCAGAACCTGGTGGTGGCCCTGTAGTGGGATCTGCCAGCCCTCCCGCCTTCCATTTTCCTTCAGTGTCTCTGTGGTGCGCTGTGTCTGGGAGCTGATATATTGTGGAAAAGGCCTGATGCGACTTCTGGTTGCAGAATATGCTCAGTGTGAGAGAGTTTTGCTTGTGTTGTAATCTTTTATGTCATATGAGCTTTCGTCCTTCTGATCAGATCCATTCAAACAGAAATTACTTATGTCACCAGGCAGTGAGTTAAGCATCTTCTGATTGCTGCTCCCTGCTGTGTTAATTGAGTTGACTTTGTTTGGTAGTAACATTTAGGACCCTTTCACATGTTGTTAATGAAAAATTATCTCTGTCCATGACCAGTGACCTCCAGGAAGGGTTCATCAGCTTGAAGGTATCCCTTGCTTTAAGCAAACTTGATGTATAGAAATGTAGATTGATCTCCAAAATATAATACTTCTTGGCTTTAAATTTAACTCTTCACAGTGAAGGCGTTTTGTAACCACTTTTTTCAGGCAGTGTGATCTTCCACTTCTGGTGGAAGTGACTGCCTGCCTTGTCCTCTCCATCCCCCACGTATATGCACTCTTAGAGCCACACATGCTCCTGGGCTCTGCCTTTGCAGGCCTGGTATCTGGGCTTGTTGGTGTGGCATATAGAACCAGCTGCTGTCATGGCTGGTGGTCAGGGTACGCCTGGCCCCCGCTGGCCAGCCTTTGCTCATGCAGTATTTACTGGTTCACCTGGAGTCCTCGCTTGGCTCCGTATGTAGTCACTTCCCGTTTATGCCTGTCTCCAGGCTGTTTGCGCTTACTTCTGTGAGGTCCAAATGCTTGGGCACGGGCAAGAGGCAAGAGAATCCAGGCTGACCCCTGAAAGAATAAAAGGAAGTCCAGGGATTTGGCTAAAAACCTTAATTACATTGAGGTGTGGGAAAGGAGGAAAGGGAACGAATTTACCAGGAGGCTGTCTTATAAATACACTTTATCACATGATCTCCTTTAATCCTTAGGACATTCTTAAGAGGTTGAGTATCTGATGCCCACTTAACAGGTTGGGAGACACGAGGTTCAAAGAAGCTAGATGCCTTGCTTGAGATCTCTCAGCTGCGGTGCTAAATTAGATTTTAAAACCAAAGTGTATAGTGGTAAGAGCATGAATTCTGGAACTAAGCTGTTGCCCCATTTACTAGTGTGTGTGACCTTGGGTTTGTTTTTACCTCCCTGGGCCTCAGTTTCTTCACCTGTGCAATGACACACAATCCTATTTATTTTGTGTGATTATAAGCATTTTGAATTCTGCCAGTCACCTGGTAAGCAGCACGCAGCAAGCACCCTAAGTGTTCGCTAGTATGGTTACTGATCAGTGCTTAAGAAACATGGAGTGGAATGCTGATACTCTGGGCTTCCGCGTCTTCAGGGGGCATGAGTGGGTATGTGCTGATTAATAGAAAAATACCCTCAAATGTCCCCCCAATCTCATTACTCCCAGCCCCATCGCTGGCTCTGCATGGTTGTTTTTTTGGCAACTCGTTAGAATTCCTGGGATAAATCTGCTGGGCCCCTCCTCTACCTGCTGCACTGCACTAGGTATTCGGGCAGGGAACAGCTTCCTAGAAGCACGAGACCTTGTCCCTGTGTATGATAAACCCATCTGTTTCAGAAGATACAATGTGAATGTACAAAGCAGTTAGGTAAAGGGAGAAGAAAAGCCAGGAAATACTCTGATGGCACAGACAGGTGTTTGGGGAAATAAGGACAGTAGCTGTTATGGTTTGAGAACTTACTGTATGCCAGTCATTTGGGCGCTTTACATGCATTGTCAGATCTGCACATTGGGTGATGCTGGGTCATCCCCGCTTTACAGGTGAGCCCTGGAGACAAGTCTCTTGTCCAGGGGCATGCAGCACATGGGCGAGGGGGAGCCTGGGGTTTGAGCCTGGTGCACACTAATTCCTGTGGACCTGTGTGGACTGTGTCGCAGCTCATGGGTAGGATTGTCCAGCTGAGATTGGCCACTGGTGTGAGCAGAGCCTGAGGTGAGTGGGCACGGAGTGTTCCGGACAGGGAAGGGGCAGCCTGGCAGGGTTGGAAGTGAGCTCAGCGCTCGTGAGTAGCGCCGAGTCCCGTCTGGGTGTTGGGAGATGAGTAAGACGTGTTCTTTCCCTCTGGCATCTCACTGTAGCCAGGGAGACAGACACACTTAGATGATCTCAGTGTAGTGTGGTAAGAGCTGTATTGAGAGTAAGTACAGGGTACCGTGAAAGCAGAGGAGCGTGAACCAGAGGTGCTCTCAGAGACTGGGGAGCCGAGTCAGCTGTGAGCTTAGTGGCCGAAGGCGAGAAGAGTTTTCTAAAGACAGAACAACAGGAACAAAGCATGGCCTTGTGGGCTTTTGTTGCTAAAAGCATGTTTATTCACCTGGTCCGATGGATGTCTGGGAACAGTGTGAAGGTATAGGCAACAGGGAGTTCATTGGAGATGTGTGAACACAGGAACAGCATGAAAGTGGTATTTTGTGTGGATCCGTCTGGTGGAGATGGGAGACGTGAAAGGCAAATCAGACTACCTGTGGGAGGAGTTAGCAAACGTTTTTCTGTGAAGTGCCAGAAACTAAATATTTTCAGTTTCAGTGGGCCATATGGGCTGTGATGACTCAATTCTGCTACAGTGGTAAGAGAGCAGCCACACAGTTGGTAACAAATAGGCAAAGCTATGGGCCAATAAAGAAAGGTTTTATTTATGGCTCCCCAAATGTGAATTTTATGCCGTGAAATGGTCTTCTTTTGAGTTTTTTCCTCAGTCATTTAAGAATGCAGAAACCATCAGTTGCAAGTTGGATTTGGCCCACCGGTTGTGGTTTGCCACCCCTGAGTGTTAGGTAACGATTCAGGTGCGTGAGCTGTGAACAGGTCCTGGGGCGGGGTGTTGGCCGTGGGACAGAGAGGAAAGAGCTCGGTGCCAGCGGCGTTGTGGAATGAGGACACTGATCAGACGGAGGGGTCAGGAGAGGGAGGCGTCCAGTAACGCTGACATTTCAGTTTGGTGCCTTCCCAGCCCCCTTCTAGTAAAACCAGCCCTGTTTTCTGTGTGCCAAGAATATGACTTGATTCTAGAGAAAAACACAGAGACAGCCGATAGTGTAAGTGTTCCCAGACTTCCATCAGTGTTGTTGATTGCTCTGGTTGTCTTTCTGAGTGTCACTGTGCCAGCCACCTTTGCTGCCTGGGCCTCTGGGGGCTTAGCCAGGAGGTGGCTTGTGCTGTAGCTGGACAGCATGCCCGCCTATCCTGGAGCACAGGTAAAGTTCATTTTTTGATAATTCTTTATTTTGATATAATTTCAAATTTACTGAGGAGTTATAAGAGCCATAGTTCCTGATATCTAAATTTTACTAATTGTTTACATTTTACCCCACTTGCTTCATCATTATCCCCTATGCATTTTTTTCTGACCCATTTGAAAGTTGGAGACATTGTGTCCCTTCTCCCGTAACTACTTGAGTGGTGGATTAGTCAGGAATAAAGATGCCCTCTTCACAGCCACAGTATGGTGATCAACATCAGGAAATTAACATTGAGGCAATACTTTTATCTAATTGTTGTTTCTGAACCTATTACGTCTGTTTGTTGCAGTCTTAGCACATGTAGCGGTTACTGCTTACCACTGGTGTAGAAGGGATGATGTGCAGAGGTGTCAGGCTTCCCTGAGAAAACCTGCTTGTCTTCCTTACAGGCTATGGAATCCACAAAGGCAAGGCAGATAGATGCAGTAAGCATCAATTTAAAAGTATCAGGGACTTACAAAAGAGAGTAGAGGTCACAGGCTTTGTTCTTAGCGTCCACAGTTCATTTTGGGAGTCAGAGATTTACTTTTTAGTAAAAGAGCAGTTAGTGAACATCAGTTAGATGCAGAGAATCGAGTATAAACCGTGCATGAACATTCTGCTCAAAAAGATGGTAGTAACTATTCCCTCTGCCCCTCTGCTCAAGCTTCTCCGGTTGCCTTACTGTTCCTCAGACACTCCAGGCACGCTCTGCCTTGGGACCTTTGCACAGGCCCTTTCATTTTTCTGAGACACTCTTCCCTAAGATATTACATGGTCAAGTCCCTTGGCCCCTGTGTGTCTTTGCTTAGATGTCACCTTCTCCATGAAAGCTGCTCATGCAGCCCTGGTACCTTCCCCTGGAACTCTGAATTCTTTTACTCCTGCTTTGCTTTTTTCTTTTTTCCAGAGTGCTTACCACCCTTCTGCATGCTTTGCTTAAGTTTGTGGAGGGCATAGTAGCTTGGGCTCTGGAGCCATACTGCCTGGGCGAGTCTTAGCTTTACCACTTACTGCTTATGTGACCTTGGGTAGATCACTTAACCCCTTGCTTTATGATTGGTATTGGTTTCCTCATTTGTAAGAATAACACTCAGGATTTTTATGAGTATTAAATAAATTAATATTTATGAAATGCTTAGCATAGTGCCTGACATGGAGTAAGTACTGTATGAGCATTTGATGAATACACCTTTTATTGTCTGTTTCTTCCCACTAAAATGGAAGTGTGGTGAGGTCAGAGAGCATTATCTGTTTGTTCTCTGATGTATCTCTGTCATTGAGAACAGGGCCTGGCACAAAGCAGGCAGTAAGTACATGTTGAGCGTGGGCCTGGCAAGGGGACGGTGAGGTGTGGGTCAGCCTGTGGATGGTAGAGGCCACCTGGATCCCCACTCCAGCTGTGCAGTCAGGGACCAGTGTCTCAGTCTCTTGTTGGTGAAGTTCTTTCCCTTGCAGAGCGGTCAGCAGAATTAGATGAACTAATGTACAGCAGGTGCCAAGCGCGACTCGGCCCGGCTGGTAGCGGACGGCCAGGAGAGGTTAGTTCTTTTCCTTCCTCAGCACCCTGGAAGCAGTGAGTCTGTGAAGGATGCGGGTTGGTAGGGAGGAGCAGGGGAGATCCTGCGTCTAGGTGTAGAGAGACACCAGCAGGGTGTTTGATGGGTATGTGATTGTCACGGCCGGCTGGACTGGAGTGGTTAGCACAAAGGAGCTATTTATTGTCGAACTTCGATGCTAAAATGAGGGGTTTAGACTTTTTTTGTAACTATATTTTGATACAATTTCAAGAAATGCAAGAATAGTACAAGAAACTCTTTTACTCAGAGGTCCTGTTTTCATTTTGCCCCATTTGCTTTTTTGGTTTTTTTTTCCTTCTCTCTGTATGAATTGGAGACATTGTACCCCTTGACCCCTAAATACTTCAATGTTTATCTCCTAGAAAGAGAAATCTTCTCTTAGATCTTGATAGGGAGCCTTAGGTTCTTAAATTGCAACAAGGCACAGTGTGAAAATACTTGGGACGTTAGGCTGGAGGCCAGGAGAGCCCATGGGTGGGCAGTTTGGAATAATTTCCACTGGAGGGTGATACGGACAGACTGGTGACCCGAGCTGGAAAGGGGTAAAGAGTGCAGGAACATTTAGTGAGGTCTTGGGTGTGTGCTGCCTGGGCTGAGAAGATGAGCGGAGGGCAGAGAGGTCACCTAGGGAACAGTTGCTCTCCCCGAGCAACAAGGCATCTCAGCCGGGAAATGAAGCGGAGCCCCCTTGTTCCTGTTGCCGTCTACAGACAGTAAAGGCCCACCGAGGCCTGCTGGTGTGGATAGAGTATCTCTGCGTTGGAGGAGCAGCAGATGCCTGTCTTGTCAAAGGCAGAGAGGTTCACAGTGTGATCTGAGGACACTTGGGGGTGGTGGCCGTAGGCTTTGTCATGAAGATCCTTAGTAGAGGAGCATGTGGGTAGTGTGATGTCGACCTAGGAGTCACTCCTAGGAGTCATTTGTGACCAGGACGAGTGGTATTAAGTGGGGAGGGTGTGAGAAGCTAAGGCCTAAAGCAGCCTTGGGGTGGGGGTCTCCAGGAGCAAGGAGCCATGTGAAGACCAAAGAAAGGAGCTGAAAGGGAGGGTAGCAAGGGCAGAGCAACGTGCAGAGAAAGGGCCTCACTGAGCTAAGGAGAGCCGGGCAGGGAGGGGGCGCCCCGTGCCCTGCGGGCCGAGGGGGAGCCAGCGTTCAAGAGCCTCGAGGAGCACCCTGTGAGTAACATGAGCGCTGAACCAGCTTAGACTGGTCGGGAGTTTAAAGTTAACTTCCCCGTGCCTGAGTGCTTTTGTGGCAGAAATACCTCGGGGAGAAATCCAAGAAGGTGTCTTATATTTGAGTTTGTGTAAGTGTTGAAAGACAGTCCACGCCTCTTAAAAGTTGTGTTGTGTGGATGATTGTGCTTTTCTCTCTCACTGTCTAATTCCCAGCCATGAAGGTCTTAGAGCAGAGCCTTGATTCTCCCTGGAGCAGCAGACACCTAAGAGTGACGTAATCACAGGATCATGCTTTGTTCCCTCAGACATGCACAGCCGCCTTGTGTGCACCACACACGGGATGCAGGAGTGAGCAGGCTGGCAGGCCGCTGTTGCATTCCGTGTTGCATCTTCAGAAATTTTTCTAGTTGGTTGTTAAGTACAGCCATTATTATGAATTAATTGTATAAACTCATACTTAAATAAATTATATTAAAAACAAGGGTAGTAAATACTCAAAATTCATTGCTTCCTCACTATTTTAGCATTAACTATGCCCTTATGTCTCTTTTATCCATGTGGTGGAAGTTCTGTAATGGCAAAGTGTGGCCCAACTCTTCCCAGCTCTGTGTGTTCAGAGGTGAGGGGTAGCTTGAAACTGGCCGTAATGGGAGTATTTATGCCACACAAATCAACAAACACCACATATCAGGGCTTGATTTATTGTTTTTTTTCATTGTCTGAGAAAGTCATAGAGAAAATTTTAACATTTGCAGTTTAAAGTATTTTGTGTCTGTATCCATTACGTTGTGAATAGCACAAAAAATCGTGGAAATACTCTTCTAGTATTTGAAAAAACTAGGCCCAATTCAGCAAAGAAATTGCTCATATCATGTTTGATACACAACTTCTTTGTTCCAGTTTTGTTTTATTCCTTAAAGTAAATGAAAACATCAACCAACAGTCACCTATTTATCAACTGAATCTATGGATTAGCTGCAGCTGTGTTATACAAGAAGCTACGACACCACTCCCTGAGAATCAATTGACTATACGGAATTTACAGTAAAGAGTATATATATTTTGTTACCACATACTTTATTATTATATGTTACTATGTATTTATCACCATATATATTTATTACTGTATTATATATTTTATTATAATCATAGGCTACACTTTTTTCTATCAGTAAAACTTACAATAAACGTATGTACATACACATATACGAACATGTTTTTGGAGAATAGGTTGATTCTACTAGCACACTATGGTTAAATCAACACTGCCTTCATGGAGGTCACAGTTTAGTGGGGGAGTCAGATAACAATCTTGAGATGCCTAAGCATGTGAAGGGCACGGAGGAATGACCAGCGTGGGGGCCTGTGACATTGTGGCCGAGGCGCTTAAGCCTGGGCTGAACGGGAGCAGGAAAGGCCTGGGGGTGCTGCCTGGGAGGCACAGACTGAAAGATGGCGGTATGGGCTTGAGGAGCAGACCCTCAGCAGAAAAGGAATAGGGAGGTGGGGGAGTTCTGGAGGGAAAGTTACATGTGGACCAGAGCGCAGGCATTTGTATAGGTCATGTGAATGTCATGTTAACAATCTAAAACTCTGCTTTTGGGTGGGTTGGCCACTCAGCTGCCACAGAGGCTTAAAGGCAGATCCTCATGTGGTCAGTAGATATAGCTTCAGAAAAGAGGTGTTAATATTTTTTGTGAAGTAAATATTCAGATTTGACAAATGTGAATTATCCACTTACTGTGTGCAGGACTTGGTGCTAGTGGTTTTCGGGGAGACATAAACGGTTAACATTGTCTTTGCCCACTAGGAGTGTATTACGTGGTGGGGGAGCCAGATACATGAACCATGAACTGTAACATGGGTGGCTTTGAACAAAATGCTGTAGGGGAAGCACATGCTCTGACTGCAGGTGGCGAAGGCCTGCAGTAATCTATGTGGGAACTCCAAGAGAGGGTCCTGCTTTGCCCAGAGGCCTTCGGTATCCTCCTTCCCGCCATCTGCTGCCCTGGAGTCTGGTGGGTTTGGGATGCGGGTGCCTCTAACCAGACTGCTGGAGAGAAAGCTCTTCTCACTTCCCCTCCCGCTCGTGGCACATGCCCCGCCGCTCATAGGCTGTGCTCTCAGGAATATTGGAGGTTTCATCCCGCAGCAAAGCATCATAGAATCCAGGTTTGGAAGAAACTTTAGACAGACTATCAGCCTAATGTTTAGGGGTGTGGGTGGGGGGAAGGTCCTTTTCCTCAAGGCAGAAGTCACTGCTTGCAGTGGGGAATTCCCCTAATGAAATCTCTGGTGAAAAGATGCAACACTTTATTGAGCACGTACTATATGCTAGGTCCTGTGTTACTTAAGAGAACATAGTGACGCATAAGACGTGGTTACTGCTCTTAGTTGTTTTTTAAGAAACAGCTTTATCATGTAATTCATATACTGTATGTTCATTCATGTAAAGTGTACACTTTGCTGGTTTTTAGTGTATTCACAGAGTTGTACAGCCATCACCACAATCAGTTTTAGAACATTTTTGTCATCCCAGAAAGATACCCTGTCCCCATAGTGGTCACTCCCCACTTCTCTCCAGCCCCCTCCTTAGAGAGTTCTAATCTGCTTTTTGTCTCCATGGATTTATTATTCTGGACATTTTGTGTAAGTGGAATCACATAATATGTGGTCTTTTGTGACTGGCTTCTTACACTTAGCATAATATTTCGAAGTCACCCATGTTGTAGCATGCATCAGAACTTGATTTCATTTTATGGCCAAATAATATTCCACCTTACTGATGCATTTTGTTCAACATTGATGGACAGTCTATTTTTGACTGTTTTGAATAATAGCTATGAACTTTTATGTTCAAGTTGTATGTAGTGTATACTTAGGAGTGAAATTGCTGGGTCACATGGTAACTCTGTTTAACATTTTGAGGAACTGCCAGACTGTTTTCCATAGTGGCTGCACTATTTTATACTCCCACCAGTAAGTATGAAGGCTCCTATTCATCCGGATCTCACCAGTACTCATTATTGTTTGTCTTTTGATTACAGCCATCCTAGTGTGTGTAAAGTGGTATCTCATTATGACTTGAATTCGCATTTCTCTAATGCCTAATGATATTGAGCGTCTTTTTGTGTGTTTATCTTTTGTATAGCTTCTTTGGAGAAATATCTATTCAGATTCTTTGCCCATTAAAATATTTGGGTTAATTTTTATTATTGAGTTGTAAGAGTTCTTTACATATTAGATAGAAGTTCCTTTCAGATATATGGTTTGCAAATATTTTATCCCATTATGTGGGTTGTCTTTTCAGTTTCTTGATGATGTCCTTTATTCACTGAAGTGTAAAAGTCTTTCATTTTGATCAGTAAACCCAGGTTTAACATGACTGTATGACATGATATCTGTGCTTCCAGGCACTTCTGTTATATTTAACAAATCTCTGGAGCCGGATACCCTATAACCAATGTCATAACCTTCAATAACTCAGAACTTTTTATGTTAGTGACTTTGAGCTTTTAGAAACATAAAATCGTATGAAAGCAAAGACTAAGGCATATAGGCTCTTTATAGCATTTTATACACCATATTGATGATAAAAAACAACTGTAAGCTGATGACTACTGAACACACTGACTGGGGACCAGGCTCCTGGCAATCACTGGGGTTTGGACACAGTGTGTTGAGGTTGTATCTAAGCACAAGCCAGGAAAATGAGCAGGGACATTTTCCTCTGTAATCTTACCTCCCTTGTGTTATCTACTGAGATTTTCAGCTCTATTTAATCTAGTATAAGGCATAGGATTTAATAACAAGAAGTGCATTCTGAGTTATATAGATAAATTGCCAGAATAAAAAACTTAAACTCTCTTTTAACTTGATCCCTACAAAATCTTTTAGCAGTCCACCTTCTCCCTGTATTGTTCAGACAAGATTAAAAAGAAGACATTTTACTTACATCATAATGTTCTGGTGGCTGTCTCATTTGCTACCTCCTTTGAGCCACCTAACACCTCTGTAACGCTCAGTACCATTTCTGTCCATGAGGGAGTGAGCTCTGGAGGCCACGGCAGGGGCGTATTCTCTCCTGATCGTGGAAATGCTGGCCTCTCCTGGGATTGCTCACACATGCAGCGCATCTCAGAGCTCTGTTGTCGGGTATTTCCATTTCAAGTGGAGTAACTGAATGTGTTGAGTTTTTTCCTTTGCATGTAACTGAACAGGTGGGTACAAATTGTGTAGCTGGGTGTGTGGAGATGTGAGAGGGATAGGACATCTGGGTCAGAAGAAGTAGAGAAGATGGGAAATTCCGACTTTCCAAATTCAATAAAGTTGTAGGAATTTATGAAATAGGAAGTGAATCAAGTGCAGTATCAAGACAACTTGAAAGTTCCCAGGCTTATTCATTAAGCATTACCCATGAGGCTTCAAAATGAGAAGGTGACTTTTCAGCAAGTGTATTTTGAAATGAAGTGTAGCTCCACGTTCCCACTTTGAGTGGAGCTGTCTGTGACCGAGCGTATGTGTGGTCTTTGGCGATGGTGGCACCTGGGCTGCTCTGGCCTTTCACCTCTGCAGAACTCAACGAGGTTGGCCTGAGGCTGGCACTTCTTTCAGAGAAGTCACTCTCAGGATGTTTTTAGAACCCATGACACTTTGGTCTCTTTGCCTGCTCTGTTCTTGGTGGGGCAGATTGTCTGAAGGTGGATGTGGTGTGGTTTGGGGGTGTCTGATGTCAGACTGCCTAGGTTCAGCCCCATCTCAGAGTGCGTGACCTTGAGTAGTTGCTGCATTTCTGTTTCTTCACCTGTAATGTGGATAATCATGCCTGTCTCATGGGTCATTGTGAGGATTAAATGAAATCTTGTGTGCAGGCTGAAGAGCAGCATAGGAAATAGTGGCAGCACATTGTGGGCACAGCACACGGCAACTGCTGGGGACACTGTTGCCGTGGAAGAATGGCAGC
Source organism: Smutsia gigantea (assembly GCA_032199065.1). NCBI lineage: Eukaryota > Metazoa > Chordata > Mammalia > Pholidota > Manidae > Smutsia > Smutsia gigantea. The sequence continues at coordinate 53,935 of JAVSCE010010843.1, forward strand.
ATTGTTTGGACCCCTCCCCATAAAGGAGGTGGTTGTCAGGCTGCGGAGTGGTGTTCCCGGTAGTGTGGAGTGTGAAAAGCAGCAGCGGTGCTGATGGCTGGCGTCTGCAGAGCGTCTCCCTCAAGCTGGGCCTGCAGTGTGGGCTTCCCTGTGTTTCCTCATGGGATTCTCCTGCCGGCCTGCACGTGCTTTTCTCAGCACCTTGAGGGCTGTGCTGAGGGTCAGACAGCTGCTCAGCATCAGGCCCTTTGTCAGTGCGCATCTCTCAGGAGCTGGGCTTTCTCCTGACTACCTTGCTGCTTTCCTTGTTTGCTCACCTTGGCAGCCAGAGTAGCAGAGAAGTCCATCTTCACCCTGAGCCTGTAACCTCAGCTACTCACACTAAGCCGTGGCCTGGAGGGAGGTAAGTTCTCTAGGACATCACCTTGTCTGTGGGTGAGTCTTTTCTGCTGTGATGATTGAAGAGTGACGGGGAGGACCTCAGGGGGCTTGTCTTAACAAGGCCTGTAATCCCGTTTCTAAACCAGGGGCCTGTTGGTCTTCTGCAGACAGGCAGGTGCCCACAGCCTTCACTGCCAGCCCACACGAGGGATGAGCGTGGGAGGGGCTTGGGCCCCATCTCCACTGTCACAACGTAGGCTGCCTCGGGAGGGGTGCGGGGTCTGGAGGGCCCTGCCTGTGTCCACCTCTCTGGGGAAGGAACACTTGCTCAGCTGCATATTCCCTAGAAATGAGGCCCTTATCAGATACTTGGTTTGCAGAAACCTTCCACTCCATGGGTTGTGTTGTCTTTTCCCTTTTTTGTTGGTGTTTTTTGAAGCCCAGTTCCCTTGCTGCCATCCTTCTCCTGCCCCTGCCCACCCTGTTTCCCATATGGTGAAGCTCTGCAAGGGTTGGGGTGCCACAGGACCTGAGGGGGCAGGGCAGCAACCCCTCCCCCACCACATGCATACACCTCCCCTCACCCTCTTAAGATGACTCAGTCTGCAGAAGAGTCAAGGTTAAAGACCCTTATAGGGAGGTAGGGCTAAGCTGTGCCTAAAAGAACTGGGGCCTGCAGAGAATGGCTGATGTGGGCAGCCCAGCTGAGCCCTGAGCTGGCGTGCCTGCGTACAGCTCCAGGGCAGCCTTGGGGCTGCTAAGCAGCAGGTCTGTGCTGGCGTGCGGGGCCGCCCAGCGCTCCGCGCTCAGCACGGTATGTTGCTTTGAGTCTGGCAGTGCCAAAGACTACATAGGCTGGTGGGTCAGGTTACAGTTGCTGTGGGAACTGTAACCTTTGAATTTCCTGGCGTATGTGTGGAATTTCAGTTGCATAATGCTACAGCAACTTGGATTTTTTTCCTTATTTTTCGCCCTCCTTTTTGATGTTTCATTTCTTATCTCAGTGAGTGAGATACAGGACCTCTCCTTTCAGGGCAGAGTCCCACTCACTTTTCTCCTTCTGCTCTCCTGGAGTGTGCAGGCAGAGGCCCATCCTGGGCCCTGGCCTGTGAGAATCTAATCTTGCTCCCAGCAGGCACTGAGGTTGGGGTGAGCTGGCTTGGAGCTGCCTCTGGGATGGGCTGCTGTTTTCAGGTGGCATGCTGTCCCTGTGTGCAACCTGCTTCCAGATGGACCTCTTGCACTTCTGTACTTGGAGTATCCTCCCAGGTGGCTTAGCTAAATTCTCCCCGGACTTCAGTTTCCACTTGGAGTCTCGCCCTCTTGGGACACCTGTTGTCACGGGAGCCTAAAATGATTCTGTCCAGTGAACTGTATATGACTTGAACATTTCATTTGGCACTTAATCGGACATTGCCTTGGGATATTTTTCTTGTCTCAAGAACGTTTGTCATTTGGAGTGGAGGGGTGGTCTGGTTTCTTTTTTCTACAAACAAGATTGTAAGATTCTTGAGGGCCAATTTTTTTTTATTAAGGTATCATTGATATACAATCTTAGGAAGGTTTCACATGACCATTAGTGTAGTAAGATGCCACAGAGTCACCACTTGTCTTCTCTGTGTTATACTGCCTTCCCTGTGCCCCTCCTACATTATGTGTGCTAATTATAATGCCCCTTAATCCCTTTCTCCCTCCCTTCCCACCCACCCTCCCCACCCCTTTTCCTTTGATAACCACTAGTCTCTTCTTGGGAGTCTGTGAGTCTGCTGCTATTAGCTTTGCTTTGTTGTTATACCCCACAAATGAGGGAAATCATTTAGTACTTGTCTTTCTCCGCCTGGCTTATTTCACTGAGCATAATACCTTTGCTTTGTTGTTATACCCCACAAATGAGGGAAATCATTTGTGGGGTATAACACACATTTAGTACTTGTCTTTCTCCGCCTGGCTTATTTCACTGAGCATAATACCCTCTAGCTCCATCCATGTTGTTGCAAATGGTAGGATGTGTTTTCTTCTTATGGCTGAATAATATTCCATTGTGTATATGTACCACCTCTTCTTTCCCATTCATCTACTGATGGACTCTTAGGGTGCTTCCATATCTTTGAGGGCCAATATTTTAAGTCATACATTGCTTGTTAAATGGTCATTGGTCAATGATCTTTGATTTGCTGAAGTGAGCTTGCACATGTGTTATCTTGGTATCTGACATGAGGACAGCGTTGGACTGGGAGCTATAAAGGACATAGGGAAAAACAAGGTCCTTAAGTCCACATTCCTTAAGATGCCTGGCCTTGTGTGTGTGGTGTGGCCTCGCCTGTCCTGCATCCTCTTCTTCCTCTCCCAGTGAATGCTAAGCCTTCTGGCCTTGGTTTCTGGAAGGCCTGTCTGTTCTCCTCCTGCCTGTGGCCTGTGCATGTGCTTCCTTCTGCTCCTGGAGGAAGCTCCTACCTTCACTTAGTGCCACCCAAGATGGGACCCCACTTCATTGCCAAGGTCTTTCCTGACTACCTCAGCCCTAGAGGCTCCATCCGGTTTTCTTCTTACATGCTGCTGGTCTTTTCCCCACACACCTTTTCACAGTATGGAAGTACAAAGTTATCCTCCTGTGTGTATTGACATTTTTATACTGATGGTTATGTCCACCACTGTATTTCCGTTTCTGGGGCATTAGGAGACACAGTGTTTTGTTCACATTCTGTACTCAGCCCCAACATGGTGACTGGTACGTAGTGACTCACAGTAAATGCTAAGTGATTGAGTGTTCTTGTAGAAACATATATACTTTTTTTAAGGGACAATAAAAAAATGTGAAATGCCTAGTGATTTATCCTGTAGATTTTACCGCTTCAGTCGGTTTGCAGTGGTCGCGCCTCTGGAACCGCCAGGCTCCCTGTGGAGGTGAAAGCTGAGGCTTCTTTCATCTGGGCAAAGGATGTGTGCTTTCTTCTTTCCTCTTTCCTCCTCCCATCTTCCCTGCCCTCTTTTTTCCTCTTTTAGCCTTAAAATCACTCAAGGCCGCCTGGGCTCCTGATCTGTGTTGTGCTGAGGGGGACGAGGCAGGACTGTCATTCTGTACTTTGGGATTCCGGACACTTACTGCAGGGCCTTTGGGAGACTCACTTTCTCCTGAACTTCAGTCATTTGTGAGAAGCAGCTGAAGCCCCGGCTGGCCGGGGGAGTGAGCTTTGACCTCCTCTTTCCGCTGACCCCACCCCCAGCAGCCCCTGAGTCAAATCGGCACAGGGATGTGTGCTTCTCCTAATCTTTTAAAGCAGACTTAATATCTCAGCTTTCTTGTGTACTAGATACTGTCTGTGACTTGACTGTGAAAATATTTAAATAGAGAACCTGAAGGCCTAGTGAAGTAATGTCTCCAAAACACTGAGCTCGTCAGGGAAGAAAAAGGCACCTCTGTCAGCTCAAGATACAATACTGATCAGACTTTCCTTTGGCCCGCTTCTCTGCCCTGCTCTCCCCTTCTGCTGCTGCTCGGACTGCCAGGATTCACACACGGAGAAGAAGTGGGCCATGTGTCCCAACCCTCCTGGCACAGGGGCGCAGACTGCAGATAAACACATGCTAAGCTGCTGTCCTGAGCAGCAAGCAGCCGGGCCTCTGACACAGACTGGTCAGCTCCGGGCACCTCAGCCTGCCCGCCTGCAGGCCTGAGCGCAGTCCCAGCTGCCTCCATACCCACTGTTCAGGCCATAGCCCCTCACGTGGTTTACTGCGAGTTGGGGTAGGTGCCATGTCTGACTGTCTGCCAGTCCTGGAGAGCCTGCACCCTCATCCCTCCTGGGCGAGATGCCTGTGGGTGCCAGATAAGGAGGCCACTGCAGTCAGGATTGTGTCCGTTTCATGACAGTGGCAGATAATCCTTTTTTTTTGTTAAGGTATCACTGATATACAATCACATGAGCAACATTATGGTTACTAGACTCCCCCCATTATCAAGTCCCCACCACATACCCCATTACAGTCACTGTCCATCAGCATAGTAAGATGTTACAGAGTCATGACTTGTCTTCTCTGTGCTATACAGCCTTCCCTGTGCCCCCACCCCACATTATGTGTGCTAATTGTAATGCCCCTTATTCCCCTTCTCCCTCCCTCCCCAGTCCCTTTCCCTTTGGTAACTGTTAGTCCATTCTTGGGTTCTGTGAGTCTGCAGCTGTTTTGTTCCTTCAGTTTTTGCTTTGTTCTTATACTCCACAGATGAGTGAAATCATCTGATACTTGTCTTTCTCCCCTGGCTTATTTCACTGAGCATAATACCCTCTAGCTCCATCCATGTTGTTGCAAATGGTAGGATTTGTTTTCTTCTTATGGCTGAATAATCTTCCATTGTGTATATATGCAGTGGCAGATCATCTATTTGTTAAATTTTAGTTTTCATTTCTTAAAATCATCAGATTTCAGCAGCAGTATTGTATATATGTTTGAAGACTCCAAATTCAGAAGCAGGATCTGGTCATCTCCCCACACTGACGCTTCCCGTGTCCCATCCCAGGAGCCCTCCTGCCTGTGCTGTTCCTTGCCACCCACACAGGTGCTCTGACAGGCTTCAGGCTCCATTTGGGGTGGTGAGGAGAGGTACCAGGTCGTGCTGTTTAAGCTGTATGACCTATCAGCATGCACAGAAATAATAGAGATGGTTTCACTTGTTGTGTCTCCCTTTTCTGTTGACCTGCTACCCATGTCAGCAACTTCACCTCACTCAGAGGCAGAGTTTTGTAAATTGTGATCCACGGGACTGTTAAAAAGTGTTCTGGAGGAAATTCAAACATGTTCTTAAAATGAATTTTACTACTTTTTGGGGGGGGGGAGGATTTTGTTTATAAAGCTTTTAAAGACTGATCAATTTCTACCACAGTCAATTTATCCATGGGATCCTTTGATCTGTGATTTATAGAATTCAAATTATCCAAAACATTGTTGAGTTCATAGTTTGAATCACTAGGTATTTTTAAATTTGTCCCATTTAATCTGGATTCTTTTCATAAGTTTTAATTTAAAACTATTCTGTAGCCACATCTGTTTGAGGAATGCTGGAGTAGCATGGAACCAGCCTTCCCTTGTGGATAATGAGTGGTGGTGGTGGTCATTGAGCTCTCTGCTCTGTATTGGACACTGTCCTGGGCACTTCAGAATTCTTATCTGTTTTGAGCCTTTGTGCCTTTTATCCCTATGAGTTCAGTAGCATCAGATCGCTGTTTTTCAGTGAGGGAGATGACAGGCTTAGGAAGCCTTGACTAAGGATCTATGAAGTGGGACATCTGGCCAGATTCAAGTCCCCACCTGCGGGGCTTTAGAGCCTGTGCTCTTTCCACAGCCGTCCCCTGGCATCTGTACTACTCGTCTTTGAGTCTCAAAGCTGTGTTTCTTCAGCATTGCAGGTCTAAATTTGGTGCCCTTCTTTCCCCCACAGAGCAGGCTCCAGTTTGCTCCATACTCCTGTTCTATTCTGCCCTTCCTTTCCCCTTTTATCTGCCCTTCCCATCTTAACATGTCCTACAAGATCTCCTCACCGACCTACTGTGAAGCTTGCCTGCATCTGTTTCCCTATTTCTACCAGCTTTGTTTTTCATTATAATAGTTAAATATTTATTGTAATTATATTAGTTAAATGTTTAATTGAATTGAGTCTGTTAGTTTTATCACCTCATCTCTACCTTGTTTCTGAATTCCTGTTGTCAGTTGGAGTTTATGCCAGTAATCCCCCATGCTGTGGGCAGTGTGTATGTGTGTGTGTGTGTGTACTGCTCAGTGACTGGGCTGTGAATCCATAGAGTAGATTTATCAAACATCACAGCCTGAGTTAATGACATCTCAGCCCCAGATGTTCTGTTTTGTTTGCAGTGTGTGTAGATGCTATAGTGATTAACAAAATGCAAATTCATTGGAAAATGTTGGATTCATAGTAACTTTTTTATTTTGGGGCATTTTTTTCAATGAACAGCTTGTAAGGAATAGTCTGTATCACATAATGATCAAAAAAAAGTTGATGGTAAAAAGGAGTCACACCAAAAAAACCCCCCACAAAAACTGGGAACCACTGGCCATACCATTCATTTGGCATTGTTGTCCCTTTTTGTATTTTTACTTATTTTATTTGGTGTCTTAACTGCTTGGCTAGGTGGTAAGCCATGAGTGTGGGACCTTGGTCTCCCTCCACATGCTTGCATGTAGTCAGTGCTCAGGATGTCTTTACAGACTTGGTAGGTAACCCTGGGCCCTGTTTCCCCAGTCCCACTGCCTGCCCAGCTTTGTAGCTCATTTCCCAGTGCTCCCTCTTGCTGTCCTTCCTTCGTCTAGTTCTCACACAGAACCCCTAACCTGCAGCGACTTCACGTCAGTGGGTTGGAACTACTTACTCATTGAGCTTTAAGCTGCCCGTTAGACAAGCAACAGAGGAGGCTGTGGGCAGATAAATTTGATTTTAAATAACTATTTATTGAGTGTTTTTGCCAGGCATTATGGAAAATGTTTTAGAAATGCATTCTCTCATTTACTTCTTAGAAATAGCCAATGAGGGGTAGGTACTGTTTTTACATTTTACAGGTGAGGTAACTAGGACTTGGACCAGCCGAGTGTGGGCAGTCAGTTCGATCTCAGTCTGACTGCCAGGCCTGTGCTTGGAGGCCTTCTGGTACTTACGCCTCTTGAGGTTCCATCATGGTTGTTCCCCTAAGCAGTTTTCTGCTGGGGAAACACTGGCAACGGCAAACAGCACTGCTTGGATATGAGTTAGCATTACATCTGGAACTATGAAAGAGCTCAGGAAGTACTAGAGATGGGGAGGGGGCTTCATGGAGGAGACAGCCTTCTGCTGGGATCTGAAATACGGCCAGGTAGAGTGGATGAGAGAATTCAGGGGGCAGGCAGCCTGAATTTGTCCTTCATAGACTTGGAAGGCAGTGTGTCTCAGGGGAAGTGGAGATGAGCTTGGGTAACTGGAGCCGGAGGGACTCAAGTCGCACAGGAGACATGATGGTGATAATAAGCAAATGCTTATGGTTTTTGAGCAGGCCATGAGAGGATAGATTTTCTGTTCACAGCCACAAGGTTGGCAGTGATGGCAGACTTTTTGTGACATGATGGATGCCTCAGACACCTGTCTAGGTCTTATTTCTTAATCCTTCTCTCCCCATGTGTCCTTGGGACCCTGTGTCACCTTCTGGCCCCAGGAACCACCATTTGTACAGAGGTCCCATGTTGGTTGGTTAGAGCACCCTGGGATATGGTAGGTCGAGGAAGCACAGAAAGGAGAGGCCAGAGCTCTGGATGTGACTCCTGGCCCGGTAGCTGACTAGCCTGACAGACCATCCGACCTCTCACATTCGTTTTTCCTCCACCTGTGATCTGCAGGTAATAGTGACGACTCAAAGGTTGTCATATGCTAGCAGATAGAAATACAAAGGCTGTTTAGTGTCATGATTCTAGACTTCCTGAGATCCAAGGTCTGCTATATCATTTACATGTGACTTTGGGTAAGCTACTTAACCTCTCTATATCTCCTTTTTGTTATCTATAAGTCAGGCTGATAATTTTACCTACCTCACAATGAGAATAAAATGAGGGAAGATGGCTGGCTGGCTGGCTGGATAGATAGATAAATGGCTAGTTAGCTTTTGATGCCTTGTATGCATGGTAATGTGATTAATAAATTATAGCTGATATTATTTAGTAGTATCATCACGGTACTTGGTATGGAGTAGGTGCTGTTAGGGCAGGATACCAAAGAATAAAGCCTCCCAAATACATGGTAAGAAACCACCTCTAATCATTGTGTGGAAATGATGTGCCTTCAGGTGCTTCTCTTAAGCACTGAAATTATGACCATCTTGTACCAATTTCAGGATCTTTTGGAGATTCCAGGTATTACTGAAATCCTTTAAAAAGTCACTCATTGTTTTCTGACATAGAAGAACTCTTGCACCACTTACCTCAGGCACAGAAATATTTCCCTTTTTAAAATAAAAGGCTGGGAGAAGGGAAAGGAGGTGGAGAATGCCTAGATTTCCTTTGGCCACAGTTTTCTCTCCCTCAGAAGACTTCCTGCTGCAGTGAGCAGGGACAGCCTGCAGGAGCCACCAGGCCTGGGCGGCACTGACGCCCCCACTGTGAGCTCTGCACCTGCTGTGTGTCCCATTAGCTGCAGCTCTGTTGAGGAACGCTCCCCTAGCCTCCTCCCCAGCCCTAGACCAGCCACAGTTCCCTTAGCAGGGCACTTAAGGTCAGCAGCTAAGGCCAGTGTCTTCTGGCTGCTTCTCCTAAAAATCCCCAGCCCCTGTTCTTGAACCAGCAGTTGAATTTAGTCTTGAATTTATCTGTGTGGAGCAATTCTTTCCATTTTTTTTTCTTTTTTAACAAAACTCAAGCCATTGGACTTTGTCCTTTGTAGATGAAGTGAGAGTTGCGTTCTTAGGACTGGTTCATACCAGAAACCAGCTGCTCTTAAATTGTGGCCGATCTTTAAAGGGACAGTTTATTTGTGGGTCAGATTTCCTACCCACAGACCTTGTTGTCTGTGGGACTACAGGGTAGACTGTGATGGTGTTGAGGTGGGTGACACCTGGCAGAGGTGCATGAGTTTGGTCCGGAGACTTTATTCTCATGTAGGGTCAAAGTCTCATGGCACTCATCCCTTTGACTCCTTCCCCCAGTTATGGTTGGTAATATGTGTGGATGTGTGCCGTGCACAGACATGGGGAACAAAACCCAAATGCACACATTAGCCGTATGGGCAGGTGACCAAATGGAAGTAAAGACTCACTGTTTGGTTTTTAACATTAGCAGTGGTGTCTTGGGGGAACCATGTCCTTGGGTGGCAGTTACTCTGTAAATGGCCACAACACTGGGCTCTGAATATTTGTCCTCAGCCATCAAGATACAGATGTAGTCAGAGGGCTGTGACAGAGGATAGCCTGTTGGAAGGAGGGCTGGGTGCTCAGGAACAAAGTGCAGAATGATAGCAGCAAGTTGGCCTTCCTCCAGTTTGGCCTTTCTTGGATTTCCCACTGGAGCTGAGGAGAACAGGATGGTTTTTTGGGTAAATGACCTGCTACTTTCTGCATTCTTGTTAGAACACAAAATTCCAGACGTCCAGTAGTAGTAGCATTTTGAGTATTTTCCATTTATAATGTCCTGTAGATTGGGGCAAGGAAGCAAGCAGCCTTCCACCTGCCTTTTGGGAAGACTTAGAGGAGGTCTGTCTGTTACTGCCCTTGCACGTAAACATCAGATTTTGCCATGTATCATGAGTGCAGTCAGTGTGTGGACCCTGGCTTTCAACTATGTCCGTAGGCCCTTGTACATATTTGACCCTCAGCTGGTTGCCCGGTGGATGAGGAGGCTGCTTATCTGAAGCCAGGAGCACTTCACCTTGGAGGGCTGATATCCAGTCCATGGCATTTTATTTGGGTGTGGGTTTGGAGGGAGGGGGCTCCCTCCATGCAAGTGGCCATGTCTTCAGCGAAGTCCAGCTTGCCGGGGTTGTGGCAACTCCCAAGGCCCGTGGGGCTGGGAGGGGATCGGATGAGTGAGAAGCCCTGAGGGTGTCAGAGGTCCTCTTCAAGTCCTAGCACACTGCCCTCATCCCTGGGGTCCTACAGAGAGGGAAGGTGATGCCCAACCATAGCAGGGCAAGGAAGGGGGAAGTACACCCATTGCAGGTTAACAACTGTCTTGCTTTACTGCTGTGGAGATAGAGGATTTTCACATCTTTTCCTCTGTATTTATGCAAAACATAGGGGGGCAAAATAATTGCCATGAGAGAATGGAGGTGGCTGTCATTTCATCTAATGCGTATGTGTTCCTAACAGTCTTCCGTTAAACATTCTTTGTCCAGGAAAGTGGTAGATAAAGTTAAGCCATTGATTGGAGTGGAGTATTGTCAGCCTTCCCACCCTTGAACAGGATGCAGATAATAAGTAAAGTCAACAGTTCTTTTTACACCCTCTACATCTAATCTGCTGTGTTCTTTCTTTCTTCAAAATAGCTTTGGAAATTGCACATCCCAGTACGTAAAACTACACCTGCCATAACTGGTGCTCAGTATTGTTAAGTGACTTTCCCTTTATAAATTCCTTCTCCCATTGCTTGCCACAATTCTGGTCTGGACCTCTGCCCCTCATGCCCAGGTGATGAGCCAGGCCTCCTCTGCAGTGCTGAACTGCAATCCATCTTCTTTGACACCACCCTCCTGGTCGTGGCCATTCTGCCGCAAAGGCTGGGCTGCTTCTTCCCGGGCCCAGTCAGCTCTCCCGCCTGGCTGTGAGAGCCCCGGGAGCTTCTCGCTGTCCTTCCAGTGTCCTGCCTCTAGCCTTAACTGTGCCTGCCCTGTATCCACAGGACCCTCTCTTCTCTGCTTACTCAAACCCTGACCATCCTTACCCTGACAGCATGGCTGCACAGCTTAGGGAATGTTTGCTTGCTTGCTGCGTGCCTGTATTAGTCTTTTCCTTGATTGGACTGTAAGCTCCCTGAGGGTGGGAATGTTGTCTTTTATTGGTTGTCATATGTTGGTCACTTTGTGAGCAGTCAACAAACACTTAAAAATTTTTTAAGCATTGAATGGTTGACTTGCAATATTATATTGGTTTCAGGTGTACAACATTGTGATTTAACAATGATGTACATTATAAAATGCTCTCCAGGGTAAGTGTAGTTACCCTGTCACCATACCAAGATATATCACAATACTGTTGACTCTGTTCCCTGTGAGTCAGCAAACCTTGACAGACTTAACACCCATAGTCATTGGCCTAGAAAATAAACATTAAGAAGCACTTTCCTACCTTTTCCCCATTTTGAATTCATTTTTCTGTAGGTCTTATTGTCTGTCTGAGGCTAATATTCAGGTCATAGGTTGTATGGATTTGACCATGAAAATAAACCTCAAATGGTATGTTTTAAAAGATGAAGCTCATGGAAATGAGCTCTTTGGAAGGTGATGTGGCAGAAGAGGAGGGAGGCTTTGGAGGGGGTAGGTGGCGGAGGGGAGGCACGGCCCGAGAGTGGGCTTGGGAGCAGACCCTCCCGCCTCTTGCTTTCCCTTTCTTCCCTTCTGTTCTCCTGTCTGGACCCCAGGTCTGGGCCCCCCACCATGCTGGAGATGCTGCTGCGCTAAGCAGCACAGAGTGTGGGGAGAAAGCCCGCCGTTAGTGCCTGTGCTAAGCGTGTGGGCTTTAGCTTTATCAGTCCAGAGCCCCGCTCAGCTGTTCTGACTTGTTCAGGATTGGTAAGGGGCTGCAGGAGCAGATTCCATAGGGGTGAGACCCTGTGTCCATCCACTTGGGGACAGATCGCGGGTCTGAGAGTGTAGGAAGCAAGAGGGAGGAGAGAGGCAGCGCCTGGAGATGGGTGCCTGCAGCAGGTCCAGGTGCGGGCGAGGCCTCCGCTGGGTGAGCATCTTCCCCAGGCCGGCAGTCCTGCACAGTGCATGTGGCTGGGGCGCGTTTCCTCTGCCCCTCCGCCTCCGGAGCCCCCCGTGGGAAGGAGGTTTGTGTGTCCGTCCTGCGGTCGGCCGTTCGCCGAGCTTTCAGCCCCAGACTCTGAACTGCCCTCTTATTCTTACACCTCATGTTACCCATCAGCACACCCTGTCAACTCCACCTCCATGTTGATCCAGAATTTGAGCACAGCCTATGTTGATGTTACCACCATCATCTGTGCCCTGGGTTTTGGCAGTAAACTGCAGTCCCTGCTTCCACCTGGGGCCCCCGGGTGCACTGTCATCATAGCAGCGGGGGGGCAGTGCCCCTGAACCTGAGTTGCAGTCCTATCACTCCTGTTCAGGCCTCTGCAGTGGCCCCCCATAGCACCTGATAAAGCTGAAACCCTCATATGGCCTACAGAGTCCCAGATGACCTGACTGTCCTTCTTGTGTCACTAACCCCACGTCCAGTTTCACACAAGTGTCCCCTTGCCTCAGACTCCTTGCCCCTGGCTTTCGTCTTTGGCTCTTTGCTTGTGGTTTCCTCATGGGCCGCCCAGACCCTCGGCTACATTGCCACCCCGGCTGCCCCAACCATCCTCCTCCAGGCGTGCTGTTTCCTCCAGCACATGCCCTGCTCCTGACGTGTTAGGGCTCACTTGCAGAGGGCCTGTCTCCCCCACTAGAATGAAAGCTCCATGCAGACAGTTTTTGTTTGTTTCATTCACTGTTCTGTCCCCAGTGCCAGACACACAGGGAGTGAGAACTTGGTATTTGTTGTCTTCAGTCATTTATCCTGCATCCATTATGTCCTAGGAAACAGGCTCTGGGTTGTGTGTGTGCACGCACACACACACACACGCACGCACGCACACACAGGAATGAAACTTGAATTGCTGCCCAAAGTGAGCTCACTGCGTCGTGAGGAGCAAATGATGAAGGAAAGGACAGTGTGGAGAGAGCAGCATGCGGGACGGGTGAGTAGACGTACGTGGGAATGAGGAGGGTGTGCAGACCTGGCAATCTCAGGCTGTGCACTCTGAACCCTGAGGGTGAGGACCACGTACCCAGCACGTCAGTTCTGCTGCTGTCCCCCGACTCTTGTCGCCTCCCGCATGCCGAGAGAACTGCCAGCTTCCTTTTGCTAACCAGTCAGTCAACAAATATTAAATGCTTTTTTGCCTACAAAGTACCCTTCTAGGCCCTGCAGTCACTGCTGCGTCCTCCAGGCAGGGAGGCATCCCAAGCTTTCCATCTTCATGCCAAGTGAGTCCCGTTCCTTTCACCTTTGTAAATCCAGTTCCTGTCACCTAATAAGGTCTGTCTTCCATCCAGTCAATCTTTTTTTTTCCTGTACCCTTTCCAATATTTTCCCCCTTTATTTACATTTGTTTTTCTGTCTCAGAAGGATTTCATCCCTACCAGGGGGAATTTATTTCCTTAACCTACCTAATACTTTACTAGCAAAAACAGTCCTGCCCCTCCTCCCTTCTCCATATGGTAGGAGTGGTTGTAAACCACCCCTGGTGCCAGCTGCATTTAGCACCAAACCTTTGTGTGAACCAGGCCCCAGGCCAGCGCCACGCCATCCAAGCCTCCTGGCGGGCAGTTCTGGCTCTCCCTGTGGACAGTTGAACTTGACCTGTTGGGGGTTATCGTTGGCTGGTAAGGCAGAGAAGCATCTGTTATAGCTTCCACAGAAGAGCATGACGATAAGGACAGGCCGGCAGAGGAGACACCTGTGCAAGGAGGACGGAGCCGCGCTATGGCTCTGCTCTCTTTTCTTGCTTCTTTAACTGCTTGCAGCTGTGTGTTACCGTCATCATGACAGGGAGTGGTTGTTCAGTTTGGTCTCTCTTAGACATCTACATTTTGGGGAGCATAACTCAACTAACAGCACGGCTTGAGGACCTAAGCCTAGGAAGGACTGGTCTTACCTGGGGAGTAGTGACCTGAAGTTGAGGGGCTTGCCGGGCTCTGTGTTGGTAGGGCTTTTCTGCAGGAGGGAGCAGGCGAAGCTAGCTGGCCTGAAAGTGTTAGAAGCTGATTGTAATGGGTTTGCATTCTTTTAATTGGTGAGGAAAACTTAAAGTTTTATATCATCCCAGGGCTCACTTAGGAGATCAAATCATGCCACCTTAATTGGATCAGTTTATCCTGAGATTTCACTTACGGGTAATGTGGAATATTTAGTTTCTTGGGGATTAATCTTCCTTCCTCTTAATTACCCAAGAAAAGCTCTACTCTATTACTAGTAGCAGTTTTTACCCCTTCAGAAACTGCAGGTCAAGCTGTTTTCTGTAAGAAGGCACCACTTGATAAACCGCCATGGTGGAGTCTGTCCTCTCCATGTACAAACGTGGGCCATTTTATCTCCTTCAGAGCTCCCCTTAATAAAAAAGGCTGCTGTTAAGGCTGGTGTATCAGCTAGGATCAGTTTCAGTTAGAAATTGAAAAACATAGCTTAAACATGGAAGAAGATATTCTTCTTTTTGTAAAAGAAGCTTAAAAGAAAAATAAATAAATAAAATAAAAGAAGCGTCGAGGCGGGAAGCCCAGAGCCAGTGTGGCCGGTTCCATGGTCATCAGGAACTTGGCTCCTTCTCTCTAGAAAAATAGAAGCAGTGGACTAGGCCTAACTCCACTGCCCTGGCCCACGGTTTCCTTCTTGAAGTTACCGCATGGTCAAACATGGCTCACTGGAGCTCCAGCCATCATATTTCTGTTTCCAGGGAAAACACAAAAGGGAAGAAATGGAGAGAGAGGAAAAAAAAGTTGCTCTCCCCTGTGAGACAACTCCGTTAAAGCAGTCTTTCTGGAAGGCTCATTCTTCCATCTCATTAGCTAGCACTTACTGCTTCCTGTGAGTTCACTTTGTCCTGCCCTGGCCCCATGGACATCAAGATACATGGACACATACATACTTACTGATCCTTCTTCTGCATACTGAATGGCTGTCCTTGCGTCTCTCCTTTGAGCTAAACAGTAGTGTGATTGCAGGAGTCAGTTGAAGCCCAGTGGGTGAGAGAGGGCATTTATTTCTGTGGGTGACGTCTTAGTCAACAGCAGCGGCAGTGCAGGCCTGGGCATACCTGGCAGGTTGCTGTTCTTAGGACTCCTTCCCTTCTCTGAATCCCATTTTGTTTAGAAGCCGAGATGTTGGCGTGTCACCCGCTAGACTCCATTGCTTAGCTCACTGTTGCAGGGTCTCAGAGCAGTGGGTGCTGGGCCAGCACGCAGCACCTCTGACCATGGTAGGTGGAGCCTCAGGTGTGAGCAGCTAATGTGTTCATGGTGCCTGTGCAAATTTGTTCTAAAGCCACATCTCCTAAGAGATCAGGAATTACAGAGGACACAGTCAAGAGCCCCTCAACCTGCTTATTTTCTACCCTTTTGCACATACAGAGTTACAAGTACCACTTAATGATCCAATATCTTGGTTTATTAATAAAAATCTGAAATCCCTAAATTCTCTGGACCCAAGCCCTTAGAAACTTGGATCCTATATTCAGCTCAGTGAGTTAGAGATCTCTCAGGTCTTTTCTAGTTTGAATCCCCAGCAGTCAGCTTGGGGCTTTGCAGGCGTGAGATCTATTTCCACCTCCCACCCCTGGCTGGAGCTTGTCCGGAAATTGTCACTGACACATTGAGATGCATAGCAAATGGAGCTGTCAAGCGAAGTGTGGGGTTCATCTTAGAAAATGTGGCTCCCAGAAGCAGTTTCATGAAGTGTTAATTTGCAAGAATTGAATTAGTATATTATGGGATGGTGGTGATGGGAGTGTGTGAGTGTAGAAGACTGTCTTGGCTCAGATTTTAACTGGTTCTTAGCTGGGAGCCTTTTTAGATGCCTTTTGGTTCCCCTGCTGTCTGCAGCTTCTTCCAGTGCCAGTCTGTCCTGGGTGAGTGTGTCCCTGCTAATTCCTCAGTGTTCTGATCCTCACATCCTCTCCTGAGCAGGAGGACAGAAGGAATGCTCCCTGTAAGGGGGTGAGGGGTGGGGGTGGAAACGTATTTCACAGAAACAGAGATGGGGGAGGGGGCGGGGCAGACACACCTGTGGCCTAGGTTAGGGTTAGGATGGAACAGGGCTGCAACCGCACTCCCAGTCTGATCCTTTGATTCTTTATGGTGCCTGCCTTCCTTTTCTGCCCCAAACCAGGGAGATGTTAAGCAGTAGGACAGGGGAGAGAGGATTATAGCTACTAGCCACCACTTATCAAGAGCTACTGTGTATTAGGCATTCTTATAGCTAAATGCATTGACATTTAATGCTTAACAAGAATCCTATAATGTGGATATTGAGTTTCAGAGAGGTTGAGTGACTTGATTAAAGTTACACAGCTAAGAAGTAACAGAACCAGGACTTGGATCTAATTCTGTTTGACTCAAAACCTGTGCCTTTGAGTCATATCAGTTATTTGCTTTTCCCTTTTTTTCATTCATTTGACAAGTGTTTTGAGTGCCCACTGTATTCCAAGCAGGGTTCTAGGTGCTAGAGATAACGGCAGTGAGCAGAAAGCATCCTTACCTTTGGGATCATCTGTTGCAGCCCAGGTCTTTTCTCAGCTTCCTTCACAAGCAGCTTCCTATGTTATATCTTTAAGCACCTTATTTTCTGTAAACATCACACCTCTTCCCCCAGAATGATCCTTAAAGGACTTCCTTTTCCTCAAACACTAGAATGGGGTGGGGGGTTCTTGTTTTCTGGATATTGGGATATTGATCCCTACTGCCCCACCCGCCCAGTGTCAGGAGGATGATAACCCAGCATTGGGCAGCTAAGATACAGCACTTGTAGGAGTCTGGGAGCTTGGGGGTTTGCCCTTACCGGGGTCCTGCCCTCGTCTGTCACAGTATTTCCCTTTTTTCCCAGAGAAGGGTATTCCTGGCTCACATGGAGTTGCTTTGCCCCCTACCCCACCCCCAGAAGTTGTTTTGAGGTGGAGGAGAATGAAAGCCAAGAACAGAGTTGAGTCTTGCTGTGAACTGTCAGGGCTCTGGCAGAGAGGGTCTCAATGCAGTTTGTTTTAACTGGTCATTCCTTTTTTTTTTTCCTCTTGGAGTCTCGTTCAGGCCTTACGGAGATAGGAGAAGGTTGACAGAGTGTTTTGTCTGCCTTCAGATAAGATTCAGGTGCCTGGAGGTAAATGCTTCCTTTGGATTCAGAGGGAAGGGAGAGGAGGAAGATGTCAGGAGAGTACGTCCCACGAAGAGCCGCTCTCAGACTGGGCTGAGTGTGAGTGTATGCGCCTTGTGTTCATGAGAGCCGCTGAAGGAAGGGCTTCGAATTTGACTCTGCTGTCAGTTTCCTGATGTTAGGGATGGAAGGCAGAGTCCCCTTTGCCTCCAGCCTTTACTGAGTATCTGCCATGTGTCAGGTGTTAGAGGCATTTTACTCCTTTCAGCCTTCCTCTGCGGTAGGTATTTCCTTTTGCCAGAAAAGGAAACTGAGGAGCTTAAGGAACTCCCCCAGTTGCATGGATGGGGAAGGGCAGAGTTGCAGTTCAACTGAGGTCTCCTGGGCCCTGAGCCTAGGCTCTTTCTGGACTTCCCACACAGATGGTTGTCTTTTGCTCATTGGGTGCACTCTGTGGCATGGCTCTCTGGGGCCATGCTCCTCAGCCCTCTGTCGCCCACGCAGCTGGTGATGGGACTTCTCTGCCAGCCCCCTACCTTCAGAGCATGTCATTGAAGTGCAGCTGTTTTTGCAGTGTGTGATTGGCTGGTTGTTGAGCCCATTCTTTACATTATGTTTGATTTTTCCCTCTTCTGCTCCCATTCCTCCCT
>JAVSCE010010844.1:0-28349 GCA_032199065.1 Smutsia gigantea
GTGGAATTGAATGGAATATTATGGAACGGAATACAATGCTGTGCATTGCAATGGAATATTGTGGAAAAGAATAGAATGTAGGGGAAAGGAATGGAAGGTTAAGGAATAAAATGGAATTGTTTGGTTTTGAATAGAATCTTATGCAATAGAATGTAATAGATTGTTTGAAATGGAATGGAATGTGGTGTAATCTAATGGCATGTTATGGGCTGATATGGAATGTAGAGTAGTAGAACCAAATTTTAATGAATGGAATGGAATGTTATGTAGCAGATTGGGAATAATGTGTTATGAATGAGTTGAATGTTATGGAATGTTGTGGAATTGAATGGAATGTTATCTAAAGGAATGAAATGCTGTGAAATGCAATGGAATGTTGTGGAAAAGAATAGAATGTTCTGGAAAGGAATGCAAGGTTATGGAATGAAATGGAATTTTTTGGACTGGTTTGGAATGTTATACAATAGAATGAAATTGAATGTTTTAAGAGGAATGGAATATTGTGGAATGTAATCGAACGTTATGGTATGAAGTGGAATGTTGATTAATGGAACCGAATTTGGAAGAATGGAATGGAATGTGGGTAACAGAACGTGGTTAATATTTTGGAATGTAATTGAATGTTATGGAATGAAATGGAATGTTGTGGAATGGAATGGAATGTTATGGAATAGAATTGAATGATGGGATATGCAACAGAATGTTGAGGGAAGGAATAGAAAGTTAGGGAAATCATTGGGAGGTTGATGAATGGAATGGAATATTTGAATTGCAATGGAATCTTACGAAAAAAAAGAAAATAGAATGAATTGGAAAAGAATGTGGTGTAATAGAATGGAATGTTATGCTATGAAGTGGAATGTTGATTAACAGGATGAAATTTTAATGAATGGAATGCAATGATACGCAGAGAATGGGAATAATGTGTTGGAAAGGAATCGAATGTAACGGAATGCAATGGAATGTTACTGAATGGAATAGAATGCTGTGGAATGCAATGAAATGTTGAGGAAAGGAATAGAATGTTATGTATTTGAATGGAATGTTATGGAATGGAATACAATGCTGTGGAATGGAATGGAATGTTGGGGAAAGGTTACGGAAATGAATGGAATTTTGTAAATTTGAATGGAATCTTATGAAATAGAAAGAAATTGAATGTTTGAAATTGAATGGAATGTTGTGTAATCGAACGGAATGTTATGGTATGATGGGGAATGTTGATTAATAGAACTGAATTTTAATGAATGGTATTGAATGTTTTGTAACAGAATTCGCATAAGTTGTTGGAATGGAATAGAATGTTATGGAATGGAATGGAATGCTGTGGAATGCAATGGAACGTAGTGGAAAGGAATCGAACATAGGGGAAAGCATTGGAAGGTCAAGTAATAGAATGGAATTTTGTGGATTGGAATGGAATCCTATGCAATAGAACAAAATAGAATCCTGTGGAATGCAATTGAATGTTGTGGAAGAGAATAGAATGTTAGGGAAAGCAATGGAAGGCAAAGGAATGAAATGGAATTCTGTGCATTCGAATGGAATCTTATGAAACAGAATGAAATAGAAAGAATTGGAAAGGAATGTTGTGTAATCTAGTGGAATGTTATGATATGAATTAAATTGTTGATTAATAGGACGAAATTTTAATGAATGGAATGGAATGTTATGCAAGAGAAAGGGAATAATATGTTGGAATGGAATCGAATGTCATGGAAAGTAATTTTAAGTTTTGGAATGCAATAGAAAGTTATGGAATGGAATGGAATATTGAGGAATGCAAAGAATGTTGAGGAAAGGAATCAAAAGTTATGGATCGAATGGAATGTTATGGAATAGAATTGAATAGAATGTTTTAAATGGAAAGGAGTGTAGCGTAATGGAATGGAATGTTATGGTATGAAGAGGAATGTTGATTAATAGAATCGAATTTTGAACAATGGTATGGATTGTTAGGTAATAATCGAAATAACATGTTCGAATGGAGTCGAATGTTATGGAATGGAATGCTATGCTGTGGAATAGAATGGAATGCTATTGAATGGAGTGGAATGTTGTGGAAAGCAATAGTGTGTTGGTACAGGAATGGAAGTTAAAGGAATGGAATGGGATTTTGTGGGGTGCAATGGAATCTTATGCAATGGAATGAACGAGAATGTTTGCAATGGTAAGGAATGTTGTGTAATCGGATGTAATGTTATGGTTTGAAGTGGAATGTTGATTAATAGAACCGAATTTTAAAGAAATGTATGGAAAATTGGGTTACGGAACGGGAATGTGTTTGGACGGGAACAGATGTTATGAAAGGAATTTAATGTTTGGAATTGAATGAAATGTTAAGGTATATAAGGGAATGCTGTGGAATGCATTGGAATGTAGTGGAAAGTAATAGAGCATTGACGAAAGGAATGGAAGTTTAAGGAGTGGAATGGATCATAGTGCAATGCAATGGAATAGTACGCAGTGAAAGAAAAAGAGGATTTCAAATGGAATGGAATGTTATGCAACACAATGGGAATAATGTGTAGGAATGGAATCAAATTTTGTTGAATGGAATCGAGTGGAATATGGTGGAATGCAATGGAATGTTGCAGAATGGAATAGAACGTTGGTGAAAGGCATGATATGTTAAGGAACGGAATGAAATTTTGTGGTATGGAATGGAATCTCATGCAATGGAATAAAAGAGAATGATTGAAATTAAATGGAATGATGCGTAATCGAATGGAATGTAATGGGATGAAGTGGAATGTTGATTAACAGAAAAGAATTATAATGAATGGAACGGAATATTAGGTAACAGAACGAGAATAATGTTTTGGTATGGAATTGAATGTTATGGAATGGAATGGAATGTTGTGTAATTGAATGGAAAGCTATGGACAAGAATGGAATGCTGTGGAATGAAATGGAATGTTGTGGAAAGCAATAGAAACTTGGAGAATTAATGGAGGGTGAAAAAATTGAAAGGAATTTTATGAATTGGAATGGAATTTGACGCAATGGAATGAGATACAATGTTTTCAACTAAATGGGGTGTTGTGTAATCAAATGGAATGTTATGGTATGAAGTGGAATGTTGATTAATAGAACCGAATTTCAAGAAATGGAATGGAATGTTATGTATCAAAATGGGAATAATATCTTTGAATGGAATAAATGTTATGCAATTGGATTGAATGTTGTGGTATTGAATGGACCCTTAAGGAATGGAATGGAATGCTGTGGAACTCAATGGCACGTTGTGGAAAGGAATAGAAGGTTCGGGAAAGGAATGGGAGGTTAAGAAATGGAATGGAATTTTGTGGACTGGAATGGAATCTTATGCAACAGAATGAAATAGAATAATTGAAATGGAATGGAATGTTGTGTAATCAAATAGAATGTTAGGCTATGAAGGGGAATGTAGATTAATAGAAGCGAATTTTAATGAATGGTATTGAATATTTTGTAGCAGAATTGGAATAAATTGTTGCAATGGAATAGAATGTTATGGAATGAAATGGAATGCTGTGGATTGCAATGGAAAGTAGTGGAAAGGAAGAGAACATTGGGGAAAACACAGGAAGGTCAAGGAATAGAATGGAATTTTGTGGATTGAAATGGAATCTTATGCAACAGAATGAAATAGAATGAAATGGAAAGGAATGTTATGTAATAGAATGTAAAGTTATGCTATGAAGGGGAATTTCGATGAATAGAATCGAATTTTAATGAAAGGTGTGGATGTTTTGTAGCAGAACGGCAATAATGTGTTTGGAATGAATTGTATGGAATGAAATGGAAAGGAATGTTGTCAAATTGAAAGGAATTTTGGGAAAGGATTGGAAGTTTAAGGAATGGAATGGAATTTTTCGGATTGGAATGGTATCTCATGCAGCAGAATGAAATAGAGTGAATTGGAAAGGAATATTCGGTAATCGAAGGGAATGTTTTGCTATGAAGTTTAATGTTCATTAAGAGGACAACATTTTAATGAATGGAATGGAATTTTATGCAACAGAAATTGAATAATGTGCTGGAATCGAGTTGTATGTTATGGAATGGAATGGAATGTATTGTAATGCAAAGGAATGTTAGGGAAAGGAATGAAATGATAAGAATTGGAATAGAATTTTGTGGATTGTAATGGAATTTTATGAGTAGAATGAAATAGCCTGAATGAAATTGAATAGAACGTTGTGTATTCGAATCGAATTTTATGTTATGAAGTGGAATGTTGATCAATAGAACAGAATTTTAATGAATGGCATTGATGGTTTTCTAAATGAATAGGAATAATGTGTTGCAATGGAATGGAATGTCATGGAATGGAACAGAACTTGTTGAAATTGAATGGAATACTATGGAATGGAATACAATGCTGTGCATTGCAATGCAATGTTGTGGAAAGGAATAGAATGTAGGGGTAAGGAATGGTAGGTTAAGGAATAGAATGGAATTTTATGGATTGGAATGCAGTCTTATGAAAGAGAGTGAAATAAATAATTGAAATGGAATGCAATATTGTGTAATCAAATGGAATGTTGTGATATGAAGTGGATTGTTGATTAGTAGAAGAGAATTTTAATGAATGGGATGGAATGTTAGGTTACAGGACGGGAATAATGTGTTTGGCAGGAAACAAATGTTATGGAATTTAATAGAATGTTGTGGAATTGAATGGAATGTTAAGGAAAATAATGGAGTACAAGGGAATGTAGTGAAAAGAAACAGAGCATTGGGGAAAGGAATGGAAGTTTAAGGAGTGAAATGGAACTTTGTGGATTGCAATGGAATAGTATGCAGTAGAAGGAAAAAGAGTGTTTAAAATGGAATGGAATGTGTGTAATCAAACACAATGTTATGGTATGAAGGGGAATGTTGAATAATAGAAGAGAATTTTAATGAACGGAATGAAATGTTATGTAACAGAAGGGGAATAATGTGTTGGAAATGAGTCAAATATTATGGAGTGGAATGGAATGTTGTGGAACTGAATGGAATGTTCTGGAATGGAAGGGAAGGCGGTGGAATGCAATGGAATGTTGTGGAAAGGACGAGAATGTTGGGGAAAGGAATGGAAGCTTAAGGAATGGAAAAGAATTTTTGGATTGGAATGGAATCTTGTGCAACAGAATGAACTAAAATGTTTGAATTGGAAAGGAATGTTGAGTAATCGAATGGAGTTTTACGCATTGATGTGGAATGTTGATTATTAGAACCAAATTTAATGAATGGAATGGAATGTTATGCAATCAATGGGAATAATGTTTTGGAAAGTAGTCGAAGGTTATGGAATGGAATGGCATATTTTGGAATACAATGGAAAGTTATGGAATGGAACGGAATGTTGTGGAATGGAATGGAATGTTGGGGAAAGGAATGAAATGTTAAAGAATGGAATGGAATATTTTTGATTGGAATGGAATCTTATGCAGTAGAATGAAATTGAATAGAACGTTGTGTATTCGAATGAAATGTCATGGTAAGAAGGGGAATGTTGATCAATAGAACAGAATTTTAATGAATGATATTGATTGTTTTCTAAATGAATATGAATAATGTGTTGCAATGGAATGGAATGTTATGTAATGGAACAGAATGTGGTGGATGTGAATGGAATATTATGGAATGGAATACAATGCTGTGGATTGCAATGGAATGATGTGTAAAGGAATAGAATGTAGGTGAAAGGAATGGAAGGTTAAGGAATAGAATGGAATTTTGTGGATTGGAATGCAATCTTATGAAATAGAAAGAAATAAAATAATTGAAATGGAATGGAATGTTGTGTAATCAAAAGGAATGTTGTGGTATGAAGGGGTTTGTTGATTAGTAGAAGAGAATTTTAATGAATGGAATGGAATGTTAGGTTACAGAACGGGAACAATGTATTTGGCTGGAAACAAATGCTACGGAATGGAATTGAATGTTGTGGAATTCAATGGAAGGTGAAGGAATGGAATGGAATGCAATGGAATGTAGTGGAAAGGAATAGAGCATTGGGGAAAGGAAAGGAAGTTTAAGGAGTGGAATGCAACTTTGTGGATTGGAATGGAATCTTAAGGAAGGGGATATAATAGAATGTTGAAATGGACTGGAATGTTGTATAATCGAATGGAAAGTTATGGTATGAAGTGCAATGTTGATTAAAAGAACGGAATTTTGAAGAATGGTATGGAATGTTTGTAAAAGAATGGGAATAATGTGTTGGAACGGAATCGAATGGAATGGAAAGAAATGGAATGCAGTGGAAAGTTATGGAATAGAATGGAATGCTTTGGAATGCAATGGGATGTTGCGGATAGGAATAGAATGTTATGGAATAAAGTGTTTGAATGAATCGAATGTAATGGAATGAGATGGAATGTTTTGGAATGGAATCGAAAGTTATGGAATGGAATGGAATTCTGTGGAATGCAATGGAATGATGCAGAAAGAAATAGAATGTTATGTAATTAAGTGGAAAGTTATGGAATGGAATGCAATGCTGTGGATTTGAATGGAATGTTGGGGAAAGGTTACAAACGGAATGGAATTTTGTGGATTTGAATGAAATCTTATGCCGTAGAATGAAATAGAAGGTTTAAAATGGAAACAGATGCTGTGAAATGGAATGGAATATTAGGGTATGAATTGGAATTTTGATTTATAGAACTGAATATTAAAGAAAAGAATGGAATGTTACGTCAAAGAACGGGAATAATATGTTTGAATGGGAACAAAAGTTATAGAATGGAATGGAATGAGGTCGAATAGAATGCAATGTTATGGAATGGAATAGAATAATGTGGAATGCAATGGAATGTTGTGAAAGGAATACAATACTGGGAAAAGTAATGGAAGGTTAAGGAATGGAATGGAATTTTGTGGATTGGAAGGCAATCTTATGCAATAGAATTAAATAGAATGTTTCAAATGAAACGGAATGTTATGTAATTGAATGAAATGTTATGTTATGAAGGTGAATGTTGATTAATAGGACAGAATTTTAATGAATGTAATGTAATGTAATGTAACAGAACAGGAATAATATGATGAATGGAATCAAATGTTATGGAATGTAATGGAATGTTATGGAACTGAATGGAATGTTACGGAATGGAAGGGAATGCGGTGTAAATCAATGGGATGTTGTGGAACGGAATAGAATGTTGGAGAAAGAAATAGAGGTTAAGTATATAAGTGAATTTTCTGGATTAGAATGGAATCTTATGCAAAAGAATGAAAAAGAATGAATTGGAAAGGAATGTTGTGTAATCGAATGGAAAGTTATGCTATGAAGGGTATTTTTGATTAATAGAACCGAATTTTAATGAACGGTATCGAATGTTTTGTAGCACAACGAGAATAATGTGTTGGGAATGAATTGTATGTAATGAAATGGAATGGAATGTTGTGTAATTGAATGGAATGTAGGGAAAGGAATGGAAGTTTAAGGAATGGAATGGAATTTTTGGATTGGAATGGAATCTTATGAATCACAATGAAATAGAATGAATTGGAAAGGAATGTTGCATAATCGAATGGAATGTTATGCTATGAAGTGAAATGTTCATTAAGAGGACAAAATTTTAATGAATGGAATGGAATCTTTGCAACAGAAAGGCAATAATATGTTGGAATGAAATCGAATGTTATGGAATGGAATGGAATGCTTTGGAATGCAATGGAATGTTGCGGAAAAGAACAGAATGTTGCTGAAAGGAATGAAATGTTAAGGAATGCAATGGAATTATTTGGATTGGAATTGAATCTTATGCAATAGAATAAAATAGAATGATTGAAATGGAATGGAATGTTGTATAATCGAATTGAATGTGATGGTATGAAGTGCAATGTTGATTAATAGAACTGAATTTTGAAGAATGGTATGGAATGCTTTGTCAAGGAATTGGAATTATGTGTTGGAATGTAATCAAATGGAATGGAAAGGATTGGAATGTTTTGGAATGGAATGGAAGGTTGTGGAATTGAGTGGAATGTAACGGAATGGAATGGAATCTATGGAATGCAATGGAATGTTCTGGATAGGAATAGAATGTGAGGGAAAGCAATGCAAGGTTAAGAAATGTAATGGAATTTCGTGGATTGGAGTGAAA
Source organism: Smutsia gigantea (assembly GCA_032199065.1). Lineage (NCBI taxonomy): Eukaryota > Metazoa > Chordata > Mammalia > Pholidota > Manidae > Smutsia > Smutsia gigantea. The sequence goes on from JAVSCE010010844.1 coordinate 8,088, forward strand.
TCTGATGCAATAGAATGAAATACAGTAGTTGAAATAGAATAGAATGCTGTATTTTAGATTGGAATGTTATGGTATGAAGTGGAATGTTGTGGAATTGAATGGAATATGTGGACAGGAATGGAATGCTTTGGAATGCAATAGAATGTTTTGGAAAGCAACAGAAAGCTGTGGAAAGGAATTGACGTTGAAGGAATGGAAAGGAATTTTGTGGATTGGAAGGGAATCTTTTTTAACAGAATGACATTCAATGTTTGCAATTGAAAGGGATGTTGTGTAATCAAATGGAATGTTATGGTATGAAGTGGAATGCACATTAATAGAACCGAGTTTCAAAGAGTGGAATGAAATGTTAGGTAACAGAAAGGGATTAATGTGTTTGAATGGAATCAATTTTATGCAATGGAATGGAAGGTTTTGGAATTGAATGGAACATTAAGGATTGGAATTGAGTGCTGTGGAATGCAGGGTCATGTTGTGGAAAGGAATAGAACATTGTGGAAAGGAATGGAAGGTAAAGGAATGGAATGGAATTTTGTGGGTTGGATTGGAATCATATGCAGCGGAATGAGATACAATGTTTGCAATTGAATGGGATGTTGTGTAATAGAATGAATGCTATGCTATGAAGTGGAATGTTGATTAATAGAAAGAATTTTAATGAATGGAATGGAATGTTAGGTAACAGAAGGGGAATAATGTTTTGGAGAGGAATCGAATGTTATGGAATGTGATGGAAATTTGTGGAACTGAACTGAATGTTGTGGAATAGAATGGAATGTGGTGGAAAGGAATAGATTGTTGGGGAAAGGAATGGAATGGAATGATGTGGAATGCACAGCCATGTTGTGTAAAGTAATAGAACATTGGAGAAAGGAATGGGATGTTAAGGAATGGAATGGAATTTTGTGGATTGGAATGGAATCCGGTGTAATAGAACGAAATAGAGTGGTTGAAATGGAATGGTGTTCTGTGTAATCGAATGGAATATTATGATATGAAATGGTATGTTAATATAACAAATTTTACTGAATCAAGGGAATATTATGTAATTGTATGGGAAAAATGTCTTGTAATGGAATTGAATGCTAAGGAATGGAATGAATGGAGGGGAACGGAATAGACAGTTGGGGAAAGGAAATGAAGTGTATATAAAGGAATTGAAATTTTGTGGGCTGGAATGGAAACTTATGCAACATAATGAAGTACAATGTTAGAAATGGAATGGAATGTTGTTTATTGGAATAGAATTTTATGGTATGAAGTTGAATGTAGATTAATAGAATCGAATTTTAATGAATGGAATGGAATATTATGTAACAGAAAGGGAAGAATGTGTTTGAATACAATGGAATGTTATGGGATGTAGTGAAATTTTGTGGAATTGAATGGAATGTGAAGGAATGGAATGGATGCTGTGGAATGCAATGGAATGTAGTGTAAAGGAATAGAATGTTGGTAAAGGAATGGAACATAATTTTGTGAATAGGAATGGAATCTTATGGAATGGAATGAAATAGATTGTTTTAAATGGACTGGAATGTTGTATCATCGAATGGAATGTTAAGGTATGAAGTGCAATATTGATTAATAGAACCGAATTTTGAACTATGTTATGGAATGTTTTGTAATAGAATGGGAATGATGTGTTTTAATGGATTAGAATGGAATGGAATGGAATGGAATGATTTGGAATGCAATGGATTATTGTGGAATGCCTTGGAATGTAGTGGAGAAAAGTAGAAATTTAGGGAAAGCAATGGGACGTTTAAGAGTGGAATGGAATTTCATGGATTTGAATGGAATCTTATGCAATAGAATGAAAAACAGCATTTGAAATTCAATAGAACGTTGTATATTCGATTGGAATTTTGTGGTATGAAGTAGAATGTTGCTTAATAGAATTGAATTTTAATGAATGGAATGGAATATTATGCAACAGATCGAGAATAAAGTTTTTGAAGGAAATCGAATGTTGTGGAATGGAGTGGATTGGTGTGGAATGCAGTGTCATGTTGTGGAAACGAATAGAACGTTGGGGAAAATAATGGATTTTTATGGAATGCAATGGAATTTTGTGGGTTGGATTGGAATCTTATGCAATGGAAAGACATACAATGTTTGCAACTGAATGTGATGTAGTGCAATCGAATGAATGCTATGCTATGAAGTGGAATGTTGATTAATAGAAAAGAATTTCAATGAATGGAATGTTTGGTAACAGAATTGCAATAATTTTTGGAATGGAATCCAATGTTATGGAATGTAATGGAGTGTTGTGTAGTTGAATGGAATGTTATGCAGCGGAATGGAATGATGTGAAATGCAATGGAAAGTAGTGGAAAGTAATAGAATGTTTGGGAAAGGAATGGAATTGAATGCTGTCAAAGGCAATGGAATGTTGTTAAAAGGAATAGAATGTTGGGGAAAGGAATGGAGGTTAAGTATGGAATGGCATTTTGTTGATTAGAACGGAATTAATGCAACAGAATGTAATAGAATGAACTGGAAAGGAATACTGTGTAATCGAATGGAAAGTGATGCTATGAAGCTCAATTTTGATTAATAGAACCGAATTTTAATGAATGGTATCGAATGTTTTGTAGCAGAAGAGAATAATGTGTTGGGAATGAATTGTTTGTAATGGAAAGGAATGGACAGTTGTGGAATTGAATGGAATGTTGGGAAAGGAATGGAAGTTTAAGGAATGGAATGGAACTTTTTAATTGGAATGGAATCTTATGCAACAGAATGAAATAGAATGAATTGGAAAGGAATGTTGCATAATCGAATTGAAAGTTATGCTGTTAAGTGGAATGTTCGTTAAGAGGACAAAATTTTAATGAGTGGAATGGAATGTTTGCAACAGAACGTCAATAATGTGTTGGAATGAAATCGAATGTTATGGAACGGAAAGGAGCACTTTGGAATGCAATGGAATGTTGCGGAACGGAACAGAATGTTGCTGAAAGGAATGAAATGTTAAGGAATGCAATGGAGTTATTTGGATTGGAATGGAATCTTATGCAATAGAATAAAATAGAATGACTCACATGGAATGGAATGTTGTGTCATCAAATGGAATGTTATGGTATGAAGTGGAATGTAGTTTAATAGACCCGAATTTTAATGAATGGAATGGAATATGAAGTTACAGAAAGGGAATAATGTGTTTCAATGGAAACAAATGTTATGGAATGGAATTGAATGTTGGGGAATTGCATGGAAAGTAAAGGAATGGAATGGAATGCTATAGAATGCAATGGAATGTTGTGGAAAGGAATAGAACATTTCTGAATGGAATTGAATGTTTAGGAATTTAATGGAATTTTGTAAATTGGCATGGAGTCCTACGCAATAGAATGAAAAATAGTGTTTGAAATGGAATGGAATGTTGGGTAATCGAGTGTAATATTATGGTATAACGTGGAATGTTGATTAATAGAAGAGAATTTTAATGGAAGGAGTGGAATGTTGAGTAACAGAATGAGAATAATGTGTTGGCATGGAATTGAATATTATGGATGGAATGGAATGTAGTGGAATTGAATGGAATGTTATACACAGGAATGGAATGCTGTGGAATGCAATTGAGTGTTGTGGAAAGTAAAAGAAATTTGGGGAAAAGAATAGAGGTTGAAGGAATGGAATGGTATTTTGTGTATTGGAATGGAATGTTATGCAATAGAAAGAAATATTATGTTTTAAATGGAATGGAATGTTGTGTAATGGAATGGAATGTTATGGTATGAAGTGTAATGTGAATTAACAGACACGAATTGTGAAGAATGGAATGGAATGTAAGGTAATAATCAGAATATCGTGTACGAATGGAGTCGAATATTGTGGAATGGAAAGCTATGTTGTGGAATGGAATGGAATATTGTGGAATGGAATAGAATGTTGAGGATAAGAATAGAGTGTTGGAACAGGAATGGAAGGTAAAGGCATGGAGTGGAATTTTGTGGATTAGAATGGAATCATATGGAAGGGGATGAAATTGAGTGTTTGAAATGGACTGGAATGTTGTATAATCGAAAGCAATGTTATGGTATGAAGTGCAATGTTGATTAAAAGAACGGAATTTTGAAGAATGGTATGGAATGTTTTGTAAAAGAATGGGAGTAATGTGTTGGAATGGAATCGAATGGAATGGAAAGAAATGAAATGCAGTGGAAAGTTATGGAATAGAATGGAATGCTTTGGAATGCAATGGGATGTTGCAAATAGGAATAGAATGTTATGGAATAAAGTGTTTGAATGGGATCGAATGTAATGGAATGAGATGGAATGTTTTGGAATGGAATGGAAAGTTATGGAATGGAATGAAATTCAGTGGAATTCAATGGAATGTTGCAGAAAGGAATAGAATGTTATGTAATTAAGTGAAAAGTTATGAAATGGAATGCAATTCTGTGGATTTGTATGGAATGTTGGGGAAAGGTTACAAACTGAATGGAATTTTGTGGATTTGAATGAAATCTTATGCCGTAGAAAGAAATAGAAGGTTTAAAATGGAAACGAAAGCTGTGAAATGGAATGGAATATTATGGTATGAATTGGAATTTTGATTTATAGAACTGAATATTAAAGAATGGAATGGAATGTTAGGTCAAAGAACAGGAATAATATGTTTGAATGGGATCAAATGTTATAGAATGGAATGGAATGAGTTCGAATAGAATGCAATGTTAGGGAATGGAATAGAATAATGTGGAATGCAATGGAATGTTGTGAAAGGAATACTATATTGGGAAAAGGAATGGAATTTTAAGTAATGGAATGGAATTTTGTGGATTGGAAGGCAATCTTATGCAATAGAATGAAATAGAATGTTTCAAATGAAATGGAATGTTATGTAATCGAATGAAATGTTATGGTATGAAGGTGAATGTTGATTAATAGGACAGAATTTTAATGAATGGAATGTAATGTTAGGTAACAGAACGGGAATAATATGATGAATGGAATCAAATGTTATGGAATGTAATGGAATGTTATGGAACTGAATGAATGTTACGGAATGGAAGGGAATGCGGTGTAAATCAATGGGATGTTGTGGAACGGAATAGAATGTTGGAGAAAGAAATAGAGGTTAAGTATATAATGGAATTTTGTGGATTAGAATGGAATCTTATGCAAAAGAATGAAATAGAATGAATTGGAAAGGAATGTTGTGTAACCAAATGGAAAGTTATGCTATAAAGGGGATTTTTGATTAATAGACCGAATTTTAATGAACGGTATCGAATATTTTGTAGCAGATCGAGAATAATGTGTTGGGAATGAATTGTATGTAATGAAATGGAATGGAGTGTTGTGTAATTGAATGGAATGTAGGGAAAGAAATGGAAGTTTAAGGAATGGAGTGGAATTTTTTGGATTGGAATGGAATCTTATGCATCACAATGAAATAGAATGAATTGGAAAGGAATGTTGCATAATCGAATGGAATGTTATGCTATGAAGTGAAATGTTCATTAAGAGGACAAAATTTTAATGAATGGAATGGAATCTTTGCAACAGAAAGGCAATAATATGTTGGAATGAAATCGAATGTTATAGAATGGAATGGAATGCTTTGGAATGCAATGGAATGTTGCAGAAAAGAACAGAATGTTGCTGAAAGGAATGAAATGTTAAGGAATGCAATGGAATTATTTGGATTGGAATTGAATCTTATGCAATAGAATAAAAAAGAATGATTGAAATGGAATGGAATGTTGTATAATCGAATTGAATGTGATGGTATGAAGTGCAATGTTGATTAATAGAACTGAATTTTGAAGAATGGTATGGAATGCTTTGTAAAGGAATTGGAATTATGTTTTGGAATGTAATCAAGTGGAATGGAAAGGATTGGAATGTTTTGGAGTGGAATGGAAGGTGGTGGAATTGAGTGGATTGTAACAGAATGGAATGGAATGCTGTGGAATGCAATGGAATGTTCTGGATAGGAATAGAATGTGAGGGAAAGCAATGTAAGATTAAGAAATGTAATGGAATTTCGTGGATTGGAGTGAAATCAGATGCAATAGAATGAAATACAGTATTTGAAATAGAATAGAATGCTGTATTTTAGATTGGAATGTTATGGTATGAAGTGGAATGTTGTGGAATTGAATGGAATATGTGGACAGGAATGGAATGCTTTGGAATGCAATAGAATGTTGTGGAAAGCAATAGAAAGCTGTGGAAAGGAATTGACGTTGAAGGAGTGGAAAGGAATTTTGTGGATTGGAAGGGAATCTTATGTAATGGAATGAGATTCAATGTTTGCAATTGAAAGGGATGTTGTGTAATCAAATGGAATGTTATGGTATGAAGTGGAATGCACATTAATAGAACCGAGATTCAAAGAATGGAATGGAATGTCATGTAACAGAATGGGATTAAAGTGTTTGAATGAATCAATTTTATGCAATGGAATGGAAGGTTTTGGAATTGAATGGAACATTAAGGAATGGAATTGAGTGCTGTGGAATGCAGTGTCATGTTGTGGAAAGGAATAGAACTTTGTGGAAAGGAATGGAAGGTAAAGGAATGGAACGGAATTTTGTAGGTTGGATTGGAATCATATGCAGTGGAATGAGATACAATGTTTGCAATTGAATGGGATGTTGTGTAATGGAATGAATGCTATGCTATGAAGTGGAATGTTGATTAATAGAAAGAATTTTAATGAATGGAATGGAATGTTAGGTAACAGAACTGGAATAATGTTTTGGAGAGGAATCGAATGTTATGGAATGTAATGGAAATTTGTGGAACTGAATTGAATGTTGTGGAATAGAATGGAATGATGTAGAATGCAATGGAATGTGGTGGAAAGGAAAAGAATGTTGGGGAAAGGAATGGAATGGAATGCTGTGGAATGCACTGCCATGTTGTGGAAAGTAATAGAACGTTGGAGAAAGGAATGGGATGTTAAGGAATAGAATGGAATTTTGTGGATTGCAATGGAATCGTATGAAATAGAACGAAATAGAATGGTTGAAATGGAATGGTGTTCTGTGTAATCGAATGGTATGTTATGGTATGAAGGGAAATGCAGATTAATAGAACTGAATTTTAATGAATGATATTGAATGTTATGTAACAGAATTGGCCTAAGGTGTTGGAATGGAATAGAATGTTATAGAATGGAATGGAATGCTGTGGAATGCAATGGAAAGTACTGGAAAGGAAACTAACATAGGGGAAAGCATTGGAAGGTCACGGAATAGAATGGAATTTTGTGCATTGGAATGGAATCGTATTCAATAGAATGTAATAGAATGGTTGAAATGGAATGGAATGTGGTGTAATCTAATGGTATGTTATGGGCTGATGTGGAATGTAGAGTAGTAGAACCGAATTTTAATGAATGGAATGGAATGTTATGTAACAGATTGGGAATAATGTGTTATGAATGATTTGATTGTTATGGAATGTTGTGGAATTGAATGGAATGTTATTTATAGGAACGAAATTCTGTGGAATGCAATGGAATGTTGTGGAAAAGAATAGAATGTTGAGGAAAGGAATGCAAGGTTATGGAAAGAAATGGAATTTTGTGGATTGGGATTGAATGTTATACAATAGAATGAAATAGAATGTTCTAAGAGGAACGGAATATTGTGAAATAGAATTGAATGTTATGGTATGAAGTGGAATGTTGATTAATGAATCCGAATTTTGAAGAATGGAATGGAATGTTAGGTAACAAAACGTGATTAATATTTTGGAATGGAATTGAATGTTATAGCATGAAATGGAATGTTGTGGAATTGAAGGGAATGTTATGGAATATGATCGAATGATGGGGAATGCAATGGAATGTTAAGGGAAGGAATAGAAAGTTAGGGAAATCAATGGGAGGTTAATGAATGGAATGGAATATTTGGATTGCAATGGAATCTTATGAAAAAGATGAAAATAGAATGAATTGGAAAGGAATGTGGTGTAATCGAATGGAATGTTATTCTATGAAGTGGAATGTTGATTAATAGGACCAAATTTTAAATGAATGGAATGGAATGTTATGCAACAGAACCGGAATAAGTTCTTGTAAAGGAATCGAATGTAACGGAATGGAATAGAATATTTTGGAATGCAATGGAATGTTACTGAATGGAATGGAATGCTGTGGAATGCAATGGAATGTTGTGGAAGGGAATGGAATGTTAGGGATAGCAATGGAATGTTAAGGAATGGAATTGAATTCTGTGGATTGGAATGAAATCTTATGAAACAGAATGAAATAGAATGAATTGGAAAGGAATGTTGTGTAATCGAATGGAATGTTATGCTATGAAGTTGAATGTTGATTAATAGGACCAAATTTTAAATGAATGGAATGAAATGTTATGCAACAGTAAGGGAATAATATGTTGGAAAGGAATCAAATGTCATGGAATGTAATGGAAAGTTTTGGAATGAAATGGAAAGTTATGGAACGGAATGGAATACTGAGGAATGCAAAGGAATGTTGAGGAAAGGAATCGAACATCATGGAATCAAATGGAATGGAATGGAATGGAATGCAGTGTTGTGTAATTGAATGGAATTTTGTGCATTGCAATGGAATCTTATGCAATAGAATGAAATAGAATGTTTGAAATGGAATGGGATGCTGTGAAATGGAATGGAATGTTATGCTATGAATTGGAATGTTGATTAATAGAATTGAATATTAAAGAATGTAATGGAATGTTAGGTGAAAGAATGGGAATAATATCTTTGAATGGAATCGAAAGATATGGAATGGAATGGAATGTGGAATTGAAGGGAATGTTAAGGACAGGAATGTAATGGTCTGGAATGCAATGGAATGTTGTGGAAAGCAATAGAAATTTGGGGAAAGGAATGGAGGGTGAAGGAATGGAATAGAATTTTGTGGAATGGAATGGAATATTATGCAATAGATTTGAATAGAATGTTTTAAATGGAAAGGAGTGTTGTGTAATGAAATGGAATGTTATGGTATGAAGAGGAATGTTGAATAGTAGAACCGAATTTTGAAGAATGGAATGGAATGTTAGGTAATAATCGGAATAACATGTTCGAATGGAGTCGAATGTTATGGAATGGAAGGCTCTGTTGTGGAATGGAATGGAATGCTGTGGAATGGAATGGAATGTTGTGGAAAGCAATAGTGTGTTGGTAGAGGAATGGAAGTTAAAGGAATGGAATGGAATTTTGTGGATTGGAATGAATCTTATGCAATGGAATGAACTAGAATTTTTGCTGTGGAAAGGAATGTTGTGTAATCGAATGTAATGTTATGGTATGAAGTGGAATGTTGATTAATAGAACCGAATTTAAAAGAATGTTATGGAATGTTAGGTAACAGAACAGGAATAAGGTGTTTTAAAGAAATTCAAAGTTATGGATTGGAATGGAATGATGTGAAAGGCAATGGAAAGTAGTGAAAGGAATAGAACATTGGGGAAAGCATTGGAAGGTCAAGGAATAGAATGGAATTTTGTGGATTGGAATGGAATCCTATGCAAAAGAACGAAATAGAATGGTTGAAATGGAACTGTGCTCTGTGCAATCGAATGGAATGTTATGGTATGAATTGGAATGTTAATTAATAGAACCAAATTTTACTGAATCAATGGAATGTTATGTAATTGAACGGGAGTAATCTGTTGGAATGTAATCGAAAGTAAGGAATGGAATGGAATATTGTGGATTTGAATGGAATGCTGTGGAATGGAATTGAATGTGGGGAAAGGAATATAATTTTGGGGAAAGGAATGGGAGGTTAAGAAATGAAATGGAATTTTGTGGTTTGGAATGGAATCTAATGCAATAGAATGAAATAGAATGTTTGAAATGGAATGGAATGTGGTGTAAACTAATGGCATGTTATGGGCTGATGTAGAATGTAGAGCAGTAGAACCGAATTTTAAGGAATGGAATAGAATGTTATGTAACAGATTGGGAATAATGTGTTGTGAATGATTTGAATGTTATGGAAAGTTATGGACTGTTGTGGAATTGAAAGGAATGTTATCTAATGGAATGACATTCTGTGGAATGCAACGGAATGTTGTAGAATAGAATAGAACACTGAGGAAAGGAATGGAAAGTTATGGAATGAAATGGAATTTTGTGGACTTGAATGGAATGTTATGCAATAGAATGTTTTAAGAGGAATGGAATATTGTGAAATGGAATTGAACGTTATGGTATGAAGTGGAATGTTGATTAATGGAACCGAATTTTGAAGAATGGAATGGAATGTTAGGTAACAGAACGTGATTAATATTTTGGAATAGAATTGAATGTTATGGAATGAAATGGAATTTTGTGGAATTGAATGGTATGTTATGAAATAGAATCAAATGATGGATAATGCAACGGAATGGTGACGGAAGGAATAGAAAGGGAAATCAATGGGAGGTTAATGAGTGGAATGGAATATTTGGATTGCAATGGAATCTTATGTAAAAGGAGGAAATAAAATGAATTGGAAAGGAATATGCTGTAATCAAAAGGAATGTAATGCTATGAAGTGGAATGTTGATTAATAGGATGAAATTTAAATGAATGGAATGCAATGATATACAACAGAACGGGAATAATGTGTTGGAAAGAAATCGAATGTAACGGAATGGAATGGAATATTTCTGAATGCAATGGAATGTTACTGAATGGAAAGGAATGCTGTGGAATCCAATGGAATGTTGAGGAAAGGAATAGAATGTTATGGATTTGAATGGAATGTTATGGAATGGAATACAATGCTGTGAAATGGAATGAAATTTTGGGGAAAGGTTACGGAATGGAATGGAATTTTGAGGATTTGAATGGGATATCATGCAATAGAATGAAATAGAATGTTTGAAATTGAATGGAATGTTGTGTAATCGAATGAAATGTTATGGTATGAAGGGGAACGCTGATTAATAGAAGTGAATTTTAATGAATGGTATTGAATGTTTTGTAACAGAATTGGCATAAATGGTTGGAATGGAATGGAATGCTGTGGAATGCAATGGAATGTAGTGGAAAGGAATCGAACATAGGGGAAAGCATTGGAAGGTCAAGGAATAGAATGGAATTTTGTGGATTGGAATGGAATCCTATGCAATAGAATGAAATAGAATGCTGTGAAATGCAATTGAATGTTGTGGAAGGCAATAGAATGTTAGGGAAACCAATGGAAGTTTAAGGAATGGAATTGAATTCTGTGGATTGGAATGGAATCTTATGAAACAGAATGAAATAGAATGAATTGGATAGGAATGTTGTGTTCGAATGGAATGTTATGCTATGAAGTTGAATGTTGATTAATAGGACCAAATTTTAATGAATGGTATGGAATGTTATGCAACAGTAAGGAATAATATGTTGGAATGTAATCGAATGTCATGGAATGTAATGGAAAGTTTTGGAATGTAATGGAAAGTTGTGGAATGGAAAACAATACTGAGGAATGCAATGGAATGTTGAGGAAAGGAATCGAACGTCATGGAATCAAATGGAATGTTATGGAATGGAATGCAGTTTTGTAGAATGGAATGGAATGTGGGGATATGTTACGAATGGAATGGAATTTTGTGGATTGCAATGGAATCTTATGCAATAGAATGAAATAGAATGTTTGAAATGGGATGGGATGCTGCGAAATGGAATGGAATGTTGTGCTATGAATTGGAATGTTGATTAATAGAACTGAATATTAAAGAATGGAAGGGAATGTTATGTGAAAGAACTTGAATAATACGTTTGATTGGAATCAAAAGTTATGGAATGGAATGGAATATGGAATTGAAGGGAATGGAATGGTCTGGAGGCAATGGAATTTTGTGGAAAGCAATAGAAATTTGGGAAAAGGAACGGAGGGTGAAGGAATGGAATAGAATTTTGTGGGATGGAATGGAATGTTATGCAATAGAATTGAATAGAATGTTTTAAATGGAAAGGAGTGTTGTGTAATGGAATGTAGTGTTATGGTATGGAGAGGAATGTTGAATGTTGATTAATAGAACCGAATTTTGAGGAATGGAATGGAATGTTAGGTAGTAATCGAAATAACATGATTGAATGGAGTCAAATGTTATGGAACTGAAGGCTATGTTGTGTAATGGAATGGAATGCTATGAAATAGAATGGAATGTTGTGGAAAGCAATATTGTGTTGGTACAGGAATGGAAGTTAAAGGAATGGAATTTAATTTTGTTTATTCTAATGGAATCTTATGCAATGGAATGAACTAGAAGTTTGCAATGGAAAGGAATGTTGTGTAATCGAATGTAATGTTATGGTATGAAGTGGAATGTTGCTTAATAGAACCGAATTTTAAAGAAAGGTATGGAATGTTAGGTTACAGAACAGGAATAAGGTGTTTGAATTGTATTCAAAGTTATGGAATGGAATGGAATGTTACAGAATGGAATGGAATGATGTGAAAGGCAATGGAAAGTTGTGAAAGGCAATGGAAATTTGTGAAAGGAATAGGACATTGGGGAAAGCATTGGAAGTTCAAGGAATTGAATGAAATTTTGTGGATTGGAATGGAATCGTATGCAATAGAACGAAATAGAATGGTTGAAATGGAATTGTGTTCTGTGTAATCGAATGGAATGCTATGGTATGAATTGGAATGTTAATTAATAGAACCAAATTTTACTGAATCAATGGAATGTTATGTAATTGAATGAGAGTAATCTGTTGGAATGGAATCGAATATAAGGAATGGAATGGAATATTGTGGATTTGAATGGAATGCTGTGGAATGGAATTGAAGTGGGGAAAGGAATCCAATTTTGGGGAAAGGAATGGGAGGTTAAGGAATGAAATGGAATTGTGTGGTTTGGAATGGAATCTTATGCAATAGAATGAAATAGAATGCTTGAAATGGAATGGTATGTTGTGTTATGGAACGTAATGTTATGGTATGAAGGGGAATGTTGATTAATAGAACTGAATTTTTCAGAATGGTATTGAATGTTTTGTAAAAGAATTGGCATAATCTTGGAATGGAATAGAATGTTATGGAATGGAATGGAATGCAAAGGAAAGTATTGGAATGGAAACTAACATGGGGAATGCATTGGAAGGTCACGGAAGAGAATGGAATTTTGTGGATTGGAATGGAATCCTATGCAATAGATCATAATAGAATGCTGTGGAATGCAATCGAATGTTGTGGAAGGGAATAGAATGTAAGGGAAAGCAATGGAAGTTTAAGGAATGGAATGGAATTCTGTGGATTGGAGTGGAATCTTATGAAACAGAATGAAATATAAAGAATTGGAAAGGTATGTTGTGTAATTGAATGGAATGTTATGCTACGAATTGGATTGTTGATTGATAGGACCAAATTTTAATGAATGGAATGGAATGTTATGTAACAGTAAGCTAATAATACGTTGGAATGGAATAGAATGTCATGGAATGTAATTGAAAGTTTTGGAATGCAATAGAAAGTTATGGAATGGAATGGAATACTGAGGAATGCAAAGAATGTTGAGGAAAGGAATCGAAAGTTATGGAATCGAATGGAATGTTATGGAATGGAATGCAGTGTTGTGGAATGGAATGGAATGTGGGGAAATGTTACGGAATGGAATGGAATTTTGTGGATTGCAATGGAATCTTATGCAATAGAATGAAATAGAATGTTTGAAATGGAATAGGATGCTGTGAAATGGAATGGAATGTTATGCAATGAATTGGAATGTTGATTAATAGAACTGAATATTAAAGAATGGAATGGAATGTTAGGTGAAAGAACGGGAATAATGTGTTTGAAAGGAATCGAAATTTATGAAATGGAATGGAATGTGGAATTGAAGGGAATTTTATCAACAGGAATGGAATGCTCTTTAATGCAATGGAATGTTGTGGAAAGCAATGGAAATTTCGGGAAAGGAATGGAGGGTGAAAGAATGGAATAGAATTTTGAGGGATGGAATGGAATGTTATGCAATAGAATTGAATAGAATATTTTAAATGGAAAGGAGTGTTGTGTAATGGAATGGAATGTTATGGTATGAAGAGGAATGTGGATTAATAGAACCGAATTTTGAAGAATGGAATGGAATGTTAGGTAATAATCTAAATAACATGTTCGAATGGAATCGAATGTTATGGAACGGAAGGCTATGTTGTGGAATGGAATGGAATGCTATGATATGGAATGGAATGTTGAGGAAAGCAATAGTGTGTTTGTACAGGAATGGAAGTTAATGGAATGGAATGGGATTTTGTTGGGTGGAATGGAATCTTATGCAATGGAATGAACTAGAATATTTTCAATGGAAAGGAATGTTGTGTAATCGAATGCACCGCTGTGGTGTGAAGAGGAATGTTGATTAATAGAACCGAATTTTAAAGAAATGTATGGAATATTAGATTACGGAACGGAAATAATGTGTTTGGACGGGAACAAATGATATGAACGGAATTTATTATTTTTTGAATTGAATGACATGTTAAGGAATGTAATGGAATGCTGTGGAATGCAATGGAATGTAGTGGAAAGGAATAGAGCAATGAAGAAAGCAATGGAAGTTTAAGGAGTGGAATGGAACATTGTGGATTGCAATGGAATAGTATGCAGTAGAAGGAAAAAGAGTGTTTCAAATGGAATGGAATGTTGTGTAATCGTACAGAATGTTATGGTATGAAAGGGAATGTTGATTAATAGAACGGAATTTTAATGAATGGAATGGAATATTATGTAACAGAATGGGAATAATGTGTTGGAAATGAATCAAATATTATGGAATGCAATGGAATGCTGTGGAAATGAATGGAATTTTCGGGAATGGAAGGGAATGTGGTGGACTGCAATGGAATGTTGTGGAAAGGAAGAGAATGTTGGGAAAAGGAAAGAAATGTTAATGAATGGAAAAGAATTATTTCGATTGGAATGGAATCTTACGCAACAGAATGAAATAGAATAATGGAAACGGAATGGAATGTTGTCTAATCAAATAGAATGTTCTGCTATGAAGGGGAATGCGGATTAATAGAACTGAATTATAATGAACGGTATTGAATGTTTTGTAGCAGAATTGGAATTAAGTGGTGGAATGGAATTGAATGCTGTTGATTGCAATGGAAAGTAGTGAAAAGGAAGATAACATTGGGGAAAGTATTGGAAGGTCAAGGAATAGAATGGAATTTTGTGGATTGGAATGGAATCTTATGCAACAGAATGAAATAGAATGAATTGGAAAGGAATGTTGTGTAATAGAATGGAAAGTTATGCTATGAAGGGGAATTTCGATTAATAGAACTGAATTTTAATGAATGGTATCGGTGTTTTGTAGAACAGGAATAATGCGTTGGGAATGAATTGTATGAAATGGAATGGAATGGAATGTTGTTTAATTGAATGGAATGTTGGGAAAGGAATGGAAGTTCAATGTACGGAATGGAATTTTTTGGATTGGAATGGAATCTCAAACAACAGAATGAAATAGAATGAATTGGAAAGGAAGTTGTGTAATAGAATGGAAAGTTATGCGATGAAGGGGAATTTTGACGAATAGAACCGAATTTAAATGAATGGTATCGATGTTTTGCGGCAGAACGGGAATAATGTGTTGGGAATGAATTGTATGGAATGGAATGGAATGGAATGTTGTGATTGAATGGAATTTTGGGAGGGAATGGAAGTTGAAGGAACGGAATGGAATTTTTTGGACTGGAATGGAATCTTATGCAACAGAATGAAATAGAATGAATTGGAAAGGAATGTTACGTAATCGAAAGGAATGTTATGCTATGAAGTGGAATGTTCATTAAGAGGACAAAATTTTAAGGAATGGAATGAAATGTTGTGTAACATAACGGGAATAATGTGTTCGAATGGAGTTGTAGGTTATGGAATGAAATGGAATGTTGGAATGCAGTGGAAAGTTATGAAATGGAACGGAATGTTGTGGAATACAATGGAATGTTGGGGAAAGAATGAAATGTTAAGGAATGGAATGGAATTTCTTGGATTGGAATGGAATCTTATGCAGTAGAATGAAATTGAATAGAATGTTGTGTATTCGAATGGAATGTTATGGTATGAAGGGGAATGTTGATCAATACAACAGTATTTTAAGGAATGGTATTGATTGTTCTATAACTTAAAAGGAATAATGTGTTGCAATGGAATGGAATGTTATGGAATGGAACAGAACGTGGTGGAATTGAATGGAATATTATGGAATGGAATACAATGCTGTGCATTGCAATGGAATGTTGTGGAAAGGAATAGCATGTATGGGAAAGGAATGGAAGTTTAAGGAACAGAATGCAATTTTATGGATAGGAATGCAATCTTATGTAATAGAATGAAATAAAATAATCGAAATGAACGGAATGTTGTGTAATCAAATGGAATGTTATGGTATGAAGGGGATTGTTGATTAGTCGAAAGATTTTAATGAATGGAATGGAATGTTAGGTTACAGAACGGGAATAATTTGTTTGGCTGGAATCAAATGTTACGGAATGGAATTGAGTGTTGTCTAATTGAATGCAATGTTAAGGAATGTAATGGAATGCTGTGGAATGAATGGAATGTAGTGGAAAGGAATAGAGCATTTTGGAAAAGAAAGGAAGTTTAAGGAGTGGAAAGGAACTTTGTGGATTGCAAAGGAATAGTATGCAGTAGAAGGAAAACACCTTTCAAATGGAATGGAATGTTGTGTAATCGTACAGAATGTTGTGGTATGAAGGGGAATGTTGAATAATAGAACAAAGTTTTAATGAATGGAATGGAATGTTACGTAATAGAAGGGGAATAAAATGTTGGAAATGAATCAAATATGGAATGGAATGGAATGTTGTGGAACTCAATGGAATGTTCTGGAATGGAAGGGAATGCGGTGGAATGCAATGGAATGTTGCAGAAAGGAAGAGAATGTTGGGGAAAGGAATGGAAGGTTTAGGATTGGAAAAGAATTTTTTGGATTGGAATGGAATCTTATGCAACAGAATGAAATAAAATATTTGAATTGGAAAGGAATGTTTTGTAATCAAAAGGAATTTTAGGATTTGAGGTGGAATGTTGATTAATAGAACCAAATTTAACGAATGGAATGGAATGTTATGCAACACAAAGACAATAATGTATTGGAAAGGAATCGAATGTTGTGGGATGGAATGGAGTGGAATGCTGTGGAATGAAATGGAATGTTGCAGAGTGGAATAGAATGTTGCGGAAAGAAATGATATGTTAAGGAATGGAATGGAATTTTGTGGATTTGGATGGAATCTTATGCAATAGATTGAAATGGAATGTTTGAAATGGAATGGAAGGTTGTGTAATGGAATGGATTGTAATGGGATGAAGTGGAATGTTGATTAACAGAAAAGAATTATAATGAATGGAATGAAATGTTAGGTAACAGAGCGAGAATAATGTTTTGTTATGGAATTGAATGTTATGGAACGGAATGGAATGTAGTGGAATTGAATGGAATGCTATGGACAAGAATGGAATCCTGTGGAATGCAATGGAATGTTGTGGAAAGCAATAGAAACATGGGGAATAAATGAAGGGTAAAAAAATTGAAAGGAATTTTATGAATTGGAATGGAAACTTATGCAATGGAATGAGATACAATGTTTTCAATTAAATGGGATGTTGTGTAATCAAATGGAATGTTATGGTATGAAGTGGAACGTTGATTAATAGAACAAAATTTCAAGGAATGGATGGAATGTTATGTAACAGAATCGGAGTAATGTGCTTGAATGGAATCAGTGTTATACAATTGCATTGAATGTTGTGGAATTGAATGGACCCTTAATGAATGGAATGGAATGCTGTGGAATTCAAAAGCATGATGTGGAAAGGAACAGAAAGCACGGAAAGAATGGGAGATTAAGGAATGGAATTGAATTTTGTGGACTGGAATTGAACCTTATGCAACAGAATGAAATAGAATAATTGAAATGGAATGGAATGTTGTGTAATCAAATAGAATGTTATGCTATGAACGGGAATGTAGATTAATAAAACCGAATTTTAATGAAAGGTATTGAATGTTTTGTAACAGAATTGGAAAAAAGTTTTGGAATGGAATAGAATGTTATTGAATGGAATGGACTGCTAAGGATTGCAAAGGAAGGTAGTGGAAAGGAAGAGAACATTGGGGAACGCATTGGAAGGTCAAGGAATAGAATGGAATTTTGTGGATTGGAATGGAATCTTATGCAACAGAATGAAATAGAATGAATTGGAAAGGAATGTTGTGTAATAGAATTGAAAGTTATGCTATGAAGGGGAATATTGATTAATTGAACCGAATTTTAATGAGTTGTATAGATGCTTTGTAGCAGAACGGTAATAATGTTTTGGGAATGAATTGTATGGAATGGAAGTAATGGAATGTTGTGGAATTGAATGGAATGTTGGGAAAGGAATGGAAGGTTAAGGTACGGAATGGAAATTTTTGGATTGGAATGGAATCTTATGCAACAGAATGAAATAGAATGAATTGGAAAGAATGTTGCATAATAGAACGGAATGTTATGCTATGAAGTGGAATGTTCATTAATATGACAAAATGTTAATGAATGGATTGTTATGTTATTTAACAGAATGAGAATAATGTGTTGGAATGGAATCGAATGTTATGGAATGGAGTGGAATATTTTGGAATGCAATGGAGAGCTTTGGAATGGAATGAAACGCTGTGGAATGCAATGGATTGTTGGGGAAAGGAATGAAATGTTGAAGAATGGAATGGTATTTTGTGGATTGGAAGGAGTCTTATGAAATAGAATGAAATAGACTGAATGAAATTGCATAGAACGTTGTGAATTCGAATGGAATGTTTTGGTATGAAGTGGAATGTTGATTAATAAAAAGAATTTCAATGAATGGAATTAAATGTTAGCTAACAGAACGGCAATAATTTGTTGGAATGGGATCGAATGTTATGGAATGTAATGGAGTGTTGTGGAATTGAATGGAATGATGTGAAATGCAATGGAAAGTAGTGGAAATAATAGAATGTTGGGGAAAGGAATGGAATTGAATGCTGTCGAAGGCAAAGGAATGTTGTTAAACTGAATAGAACGTTGGAGAAATGAATGGAGGTTAAGCATGGAATGAAATTTTGTGATTAGAGTGGAATCTTATGCAACAGAATGAAATAGAATGAATTGGAAAGGAATGTTGTGTAATCGAATGGAAAGTTATGCTATGAAGGGGAATTTTGATTAATAGAACCGAATTTGAATGAATGGTCTCGAATGTTCTGTAGCAGAACGGGAATACTGTGTTGGGAATGAATTGTATGGAATGGAATGGAATGGAATGATATGTTTGAAAGGAATCGAAGTTTAAGGAATGGAATGGAATTTTTTGGATTGGAATGGAATCTTATGCAACAGAATGAAATAGAATGAATTGGAAAGAATGTTGCATAATCGAATGGAATGTTACGCTCTGAAGTGGAATGTTCATTAATAGGACAAAATTTTAATGAATCGATTGGAATGTTATGCAACAGATTGGAAATAATGTGTTGGAATGGAATGGAATGTTTGGAATGTAATATTTTGGAATGCAATGGAGAGCTTTGGAATGGAATGAAACGCTGCGGAATGTAATGGAGTGTTGTGGAAAGAAATAGACTGTTGGGAAAGGAATGGAAGTTAAAGGAGTGGAATGGAATTTTGTGTGTTGGAATGGAATCTTATGGAATGGAATGAAATAGAATGTTTGAAATGGACTGCAATGTTGTATAATCGAATGGAATATTATGGTATGAAGTGCAATCTTGATTAACAGAACAGAATTTTGAAGAATGGAATGGAATGCTTTGTAAAAGAACGGGAAAAATTTTTTGGAATGGAATCGAATGGAATGGAAAGGAATGTAATGTTTTGGAATGGAATAGAATGTTATGGAATTGAATGGAATGTTGCAGAATGGAATGGAATATTGTGGAATACAATGGAATGTGGTGGAAAAAGTAGAAAGTTAGGGAAAGCAATGGGAGGCTAAGGAGTGGAATGGAATTTCGTGGATTGCAATGGAATCTTATGCAGTAGAATGAAATACAGTAATTGAAATACAATAGAATGTAGTAAATTCGATTGGAATTTTGTGGTATGATGTAGAATGTTGCTTCATAGAAGTGAATTTCAATGAATGCAATGGAATATTATGTAACAGATCTAGAAGGTTTTTGAAAGGAATCCAATGTTATGGAACAGAATGGAATGCTGTGGAATGCAGTGTCATGTTGTGAAAAGGAATAGATCATTGGGGAAAGGAATGGAATTTTACAGAATGCCTTGGAAATT
>JAVSCE010010845.1:0-42408 GCA_032199065.1 Smutsia gigantea
ATCAAAACAGAAATCAAAGAATAAATGGAGACTAATGACAACAACAACACAAAACCACAACTTCTGTGGGACCAGCAAAGGCAGTTCTAAGAGGAAAGTATATTGCAATCCAGGCCTATTTAAAAAAGGAAGAACATTCCCAAATGAATAGTCTAAAGACACAATTACTGAAATTGGAAAAAGAAGAACAAATGAGGCCGAAAGTCACCATAAGGAGGGACATAATAAAGATTAGAGAAGAAATAAATAAAATTGAGAAGAATAAAACAATAGAAAAAATCAATAAAACCAAGAGCTGGTTCTTTGAAAAAATAAACAAAATAGATAAACCCCTAGCGAGACTCATTAAGAGAAAAAGAGAATCTACACACATTAACACAATCAGAAATGAGAAAGGAAAAATCACGACGGACCCCACAGAAATACAAAGAAACATAAGAGAATATTATGAGAATCTATATGCTAACAAGCTGGAAAACATAGAAGAAATGGACAACTTCTTAGAAAAATACAGCCTTCCAAGACTGACAAAGAAACAGAAAAACTAAACAGACCAATCACCAGTGACGAAATGGAATTGGTAATCAAAAAACTACCCAAGAACAAAACCCCTGGGCCTGATGGATTCACCTCTGAATTCTACCAGACATATAGAGAAGAAATAACACCATTCTCCTTAAAGTTTTCCAAAAAATAGAAGAGGAGGGAATACTTCCAAACTCATTCTATGAAGCCAGCATCACTCTAATACCAAAACCGGGGAAAGACCTCACCAAAAAAGAAAATTACAAACCAATATCCCTGATGAACATAGATGCAAAAATACTCAACAAAATATTAGCAAACCGAATTCAAAAATACATCAAGAGGATCATACACCATGATCAAGTGGGATTCATCCCAGCGATGCAAGGATGGTACAACATTCGAATATCCATCAACATCATCCACCACATCAACAAAAAGAAGAACAAAAACCACATGGCCATCTCCATAGATGCTGAAAAAGCATTTGACAAAATTCAGCATCCATTCCTGATTAAAACTCTCAACAAAATGGGTATAGAGGGCAATTACCTCAACATCATAAAGGCTATATATGACAAACCCACAGCTAACATCATACTTAATGGCGAGACGCTGAAAGCTTTTCATCTAAGATCGGGAACAAGACAAGGATGCCCTCTCTCTCCACTGTTATTCAACATAGTACTGGAGGTCCTAGCCACAGCAATCAGACAAAACAAAGACATACAAGGCATCCAGATTGGTAAAGAAGAAGTCAAATTGTCACTATTTGCAGATGACATGATACTGTACATAAAAAAGCCCTAAAGATTCCATTCCAAAACTACTAGAACTAATGTGTGAATTCAGCAAAGTTGCAGTATACAAAATTAACACACAGAAATCTGTTGCTTTCCTATACACTAATGATGAACTAACAGAAAGAGAAGTCAGAAAAACAATTCCATTCACAATTGCATCAAAAAGAATAAAATACCTAGGAATAAACCTAACGAAGGAAGTGAAAGACCTGTACTCTGAAAACTACAAGACACTCCTAAGAGAAATTAAAGAGGACACTAACAAATGGAAATGCATCCCATGCTCTTGGCTAGGAAGAATCAATATTGTCAAAATGGCTATACTACCTAAAGCAATCTACAGATTCAATGCAATCCCTATCAAACTACCAACAGCTTTCTTCATTGAACTGGAACAAATAATTCTAAAATTCATATGGAACCACAAAAGACCCCGAATAGCCAAAGCAATCCTGAGAAGGAGGAATAAAACATGGGGAATTACACTCCCTGACTTCAAGCTCTACTACAAAGCCACAGTAATCAAGACAATTTGGTATTGGCACAAAAACAGACCCACATACCAGTGGAACAGAATAGAAAATCCAAACATTAACCCAAACATATACAGTCAATTAATATTTGATAAAAGTGCCTTGGATATACAATGGGGAGATGACAGCCTCTTCAGCAGCTGGTGTTGGAAAAACTGACAGCTACATGTAAGAGAATGAAACTGGACTACTGTCTAGCCCCATACACAAAGGTAAACTCAAGGTGGATCAAAGACTTGAATGTAAGTCATGAAACCATAAAACTCTTAGAATAAAACATAGGCAAAAATCTCTTGGACATAAACATGAGCAACTTCTTCATGAACATATCTCCCGGGCAAGGGAAACTAAAGCAAAAATGAACAAGTGGGACTATATCAAGCTGAAAAGCTTCTGTACAGCAAAGGACACCATCAGTAGAACAAAAAGACATCCTACAGTATGGGAGAATATATTCATAAAAAACGTATCTGATAAAGGGTTGACATCCAAAATATATAAAGAACTCATGCACCTTAACAAACAGAAAGTGAATAATCCAATTAAGAAATGGGCAGAGGACATGAATAGACACTTCTCCAAAGAAGAAATTCAGATGGCCAACAGGCACATGAAAAGACGCTCCACATCACTAATCATCAGAGAAATGCAGATTAAAACCACAATGAGATATCACCTCACACCAGTGAGGATGGCCAACATCCAAAACACAAACAACAACAAATGTTGGCGAGATGTGGAGAAAAGGGAACCCTCCTACACTGCTGGTGGGACTGCAAATTAGTTCAACCATTGTGGAAAGCAGTATGGAGGTTCCTCAAAAAACTCAAAATAGAAATACCATTTGACCCAGGAATTCCACTCCTAGGAATTTACCCTAAGAATGCAGCAGCCCAATTTGAAAAGGACAGATGCACCCCTATGTTTATTGCAGCACTATTTACAATAGCCAAGAAATGGAAGCAACCTAAGTGTCCATCAGTAGATGAATGGATAAAGAAGATGTGGTACATATACACAATGGAATATTATTCAGCCATAAGAAGAAAACAAATCCTACCATTTGCAACAACATGGATGGAGCTAGAGGGTATTATGCTCAGTGAAATAAGCCAAGCCGAAAAAGACAAGTATCAAACGATTTCACTCATATGTGGAATATAAGAACAAAGAAAAACTGAAGGAACAAAACAGCAGCAGACTCACAGAACCCAAGAACGGACTAATAGTAACCAAAGGGAAAGGGACTGGGGAAAATGGGCGGGAAGGGAGGGATAAGAGGGAAAAAGGGGCATTACGATTAGCAGATGTAATGTTGGGGGGGCACGGGGAGGGCAGTACAACTCAGAGAAGACAAGTAGTGATTCTATAGTATCTCACTACGCTGATGGACAGTGACTGTAATGGGGTTGGTGGGGGGGACCTGATGAAGGGGTAGTTTAATAATCGTAATATTGCACATGTAATTGTAAATTAATGATAATAAAATAAATTATATAAAAAAAAAAAAAAGAAATACCATTTGACCCAGGAATTCCACTCCTAGGAATTTACCCTAAGAATGCAGCAGCCCAGTTTGAAAAAGACATATGCACCTCTATGTTTATCGCAGCACTATTTACAATAGCCAAGAAATGGAAGCAACCTAAGTGTCCATTAGTATATGAATGGATGAAGAAGACGTGGTACATATCACAATGGAATATTATTCAGCCATAAGAAGAAAACAAATCCTACCATTTGCAACAACATGGATGGAGCTAAAGGGTATTATGCTCAGTGAAATAAACCAGGTGGAAAAGACAAGTATCAAGTGATTTCACTTATCTGTGGATTATAAGAACAAAAAAAAAAACTGAAGGAACAAAACAGCAGCAATCTCACAGAACCCAAGAATGGACTAACAGTTACTAAAGGGAAAGGGACTGGGGAGTATGGGTGGGAAGGGAGAGACAAGGGCAAAAAAAGAGCATTAGGATTAGCAGACATAATGTTGCACGGAGCTTGGGGAGGGCTGTACAACTCAGAGAAGACACGTAGTGAGTCTATAGCATCTCACTACGCTGATGGAGAGTGACTGTAATAGGGTAGATGGTGGGGTCTTGATGATGGGGGCAGTCTAGTAACCATAATGTTGCTCATGTAATTGTAGATTAATCATACCAAAATGAAAAAAAGAAAGAAAGAGCAGTGGACTCATAGATACTGAGAAGTGACTAGCGGTTACCAAGGGGTGAGGTGGGAGCAAGTTGTAAGGAGAAGAAAAGGGGGCACAATATTTCACAATCACAATATAAATTGGTCAGGAGGACAGTAGGACAAGATGGAGAATATAGTCAATAATTCTGTAACATCTTTCTACATTGATAGATAGCAACTGCACTAGAGGTGGTGAGGATTTAATAATATGGGTAACTGTTGAACCACTGTGTTGCACATTTGAAACAAATATAAGAGCACACACCAATGACACTTCAATAAAAAAATTTACTCCATGTTTTTCTCTGAACAAAATCACAACATACTTAGACTTGACCTTCATACTTCCATAGTAGTCTACTTGGCAGCTGCATACTTGGCTTGGTGGAAACCTACATGTCTTACAGACATAGTGACTGTCCAAAACTAAACTCCTGGCATTTCCATCTCACATTCTTGCTATGGTGACCTTGCTAACTCCATTCTTCAAATGGACAGGCCAAAAACCCTGGAGTAATCCTTGAATCCTGTCTCTCATATCACATGTGCAATCTGTAAGCATATACTGTCTGAATTTGATCACTTCTCACCATTATCACTCTAATCTAAGCCACCATTCTCTCTTAACTGGATTTTTGAGGTAGCCTCTTCACGGGCTCACTGCTTGGCCCAACTGCAGTCTACTCCCAACACAGCAGCCAATGCTGCCCCTCTTAAACTTTCAGTCAGACAATGTCACTTCTCTATTCAAGACACTCCATCCTGTTTAAAATTGCCCAAAATCGTAATAGCCTACAAAGTTCTGGTGACCTGGACCCCACCTCCCTCTCAGACTTCATCTCCTTCCCCTTATCAGACTCTTTCAGCCTCCCTGCCTTCCTGGTCTTCCTCACATGTAGGCCCAGCCGGCGTCTAATCAGTCTTGGCACTGGCTGTTGGAAATCCTTTTCCTAGAATCCAGATAGCTCGTTTTGGTGACCTTTAGGTCTCTCCTCACAAGTTACCTTCTCCGAGTGGCCCTCGTTGATCACCCTTTGTAAGTAACAGACCCTTCAATTGTTTGCCATGTCCCTTACCCTGCTTTATTTTTCTCCATAGCTGTTGTCACCATCTGCCTTTGTATAGATTTTCTTGTTTATGTGCTGTATTATCTGGATCCCTCAATTTTAAAGTCCACACAAGCATACTATTATCTTTTGCCTTCACAACCTAGATTATCTCTGAACATGCGTAGGTGTTCAGTAATTATTTTTGTAATTAATCAGTTAATAAAATTAGAACAATGGTGAAAAATCCTTATGTGGGAGGGATGAAGGGAGAGAAGAAGTCAAAGTGAAACATCAAATACTGTCACAAGAAAAATAAAGGTTGTCTTAGTCTTCTTGTATATTTTTAACTTTTGTTTTCCTGTATATGATACACAGTGCAAAGTCTATAAATGGCACTTAAAATAAAGCTTGTGTCAAATACGCTACTCAGTTTTGCTTACTGTTATCTTTTCAATTCTCCTAATAAACCAAAATCCACTTTCAGAAACTGATAGCAAACTTTTGATAATTCTACCTGAGCCCTCTCTCTCCTCACCATTCCCTCACCCCCAGTGACCACCCTCCATTCCCCGTGACTGCCCTCACTCATCACTTTTCTTCTGCCTCTGGTCTTTTCGGTACTAACACATCATTTGAAGAGCTAACAAGGTTATCTTTCTAAAATACAGATCTGATTACATCGTTGTCCAAATTAAAAACTCATATACCTACCCTACTCACATACAGAAAAAAGAAAAACACCTCACTAATATTTGTAAAACCAGCCCCACCTATTGGAAAAGGCACACATTCCACAATTCCTCCCCAAACTGCCAAATTCCCAGACTTTCAGAATTCTAGGATCCCAATCACATGGTGATTTTTCAGAACTTTCCTCACTTCACCTTGAATACCTAACTCCTCTTTATTCGAAGCAAAGGCTAATTAATCACTCAAGGCCAAGATGATATGTTACATTCTCTATGAAAAGTTCACATACTCACTTCAAAAAACATTAGTCTCTCCCTCCTTCACCATTCTCTCTTTAATAGGATGGATTATGTGTTAGAGTTCATTGATTAAGAAGAGCCTCTCTCCTCTGACTTTAAATTCTGGAAGCCAAGGGGCTAAATGTGTGCCCGTTGGACAGCACACCATTGGTGCTTGGTGGCCAATAACCAATGAGAATATGAAACAATATCATCTGACAAGCAGACCATGTAACCTGAAGGGGAAAAAGTTTTAAGTGTCCTCTAAATATCATTTCTATCATTTCTACAATATGAAGTTTTGAACTATGAAAGTTAAGTATTTTTAAGTTTCCAAACTGTACAAGGACCTTTGAGAATCTTTACATCTCAAAACCTATAAATTATATGAAAAAGTACATTTCCACATCTCTGAATATGGTAAAATCGTGTTCATATGGAAAAACTGGCACCATATTTCAGTAGAAAGATTTTTGGTATTTATTCACAGGGAGCAATAAATCATTTCCTTCCACAAATGAATGTTAATATGGGTGGGCCTTTTAAATGGAGAAAATACTTGGATTTAAAGGTTCCTTCCCAGACACTGCAGAAAGTTGTCAAGACCAAGATAGTGAAGCTTAGCAATTCTTAAACTTAAGCATTTTGTACTCAAGCATTCAGTATAAGCTTCATTTTTAAAAGAGCTTTTAAATGTCTTAATAGTCAGTCCACACTGAAATATAATAATCCAAGTGGAGTCGTTTTACTCACAAAATGGAAAGAAACAGTGATTTAAGAAAACTGAGTTGCAGCTCATTATCTATAGTCTAGCACATAAGTAGGCTGTAT
The DNA here is from genome assembly GCA_032199065.1 of Smutsia gigantea. Classification (NCBI taxonomy): domain Eukaryota; kingdom Metazoa; phylum Chordata; class Mammalia; order Pholidota; family Manidae; genus Smutsia; species Smutsia gigantea. Next base: position 6,909 of record JAVSCE010010845.1, read on the forward strand.
TCCTAGTTTCTGCTGTTAGGTGAGGAAGTGTGCATAAGCTTTAGCCAACTGGATGTGAATAAAAACGCAGCCCCTCTGAGCCTGGCCCCTGGGAACTTCCAATGTGCAATTTCCCTGCTCTTTCTCCTCAGGTGCCTTGAATCACATAAGCACTGTGGAAGCCATACATGGAAAATGATGGAGCCATAAAATGAGATTAGCCTGGGTCCTTGAATCGCTAATCATAGAACCTGTTTTGGACTTCATATGAATAAAAAACTATCTCATCTAATGGTTAAATATTACATATTTAGAGATATCCTTGCTATGCAACAACATAATCATAACTAAATATACTCATTAAGTCTGAAAATTAATAATTTTAGACTTTGAAAAAGTATTCGATCACTGTTATTATGCCATCTTTTTCTCATTTCATAAGCAATCATATAAACATTTGATTTTTCCCTGAAAGCAATGCATCTTCTACCCGATCTCCCTGACACTATTATGTACCAAAAAAGATTCTCTATGTAATTACATGTAAAGTCTATACTATATATAATAAAGATATTTTATCCCTGCTTTATATATAAAGCATATAGCTATATATAAACCACATAAAGTATAATTTACATACAATTTATATATTATGTAACACACAACTTATTATATATAGTATTTAACATATATAATAAAGATTTTTGATCCCTGCTTTAAAGAATCATGCCAAACTAATCCAATAAGCATCAGTTAACTAGCCTACAATGTGCCTGGTACTGAGGTAGCCATGTATCAGCCAAAGGAAAAACGACACGACGCCCCCCAGGAGCCCACTTGGCATAGTTCTCTGGCTGTACTTGTAATCAACAACTTCAAGAAACACAGTTTAGGTTTTATCTTTTTGGTAAAAGAGATTTAGTATGAAGCACATTTTATGTATTTTGAGAACAGACTTTGTTTTTTAATTTGGCTTTCCATGTCCTGTGAACTACAAGTCAAAGTGCATTTACTCTGCCTCTGTGAGGAGATGTGTGACGTAGGGTTCCATCCCCATCTTGCTGTGTTCCTGACCTTGGTACAGCAGCACAACGTAATTTACTGCCATTCACATACCAAATGTACACCTTCTCCTCCTGCACTGGATTTCTAATCCTGGAAAATGAATAGAAACTACTCCCAGAAACAGGAACAAACATGACTTAATTCAACTATTGGCAGTATCTTGGTTATATACCTATTTATAGTGGATAGTATAAGTTACATGTTTTTCAAATTTCCATCTGTTGCTTAGCATTCTAAGTATAATCAAATTAATACAGTACTCATTTAAGACAGTATAAGCCCAAAGAGTGTTCAACAAATTGTAGCAGCTCTTCAACACAAAAGAGTAAAAAATAGTTGGGCTTAGAAGCAAATAAATGCAAACATCTAGACTGACAAGGGAACATGACTCAAAACGCTCTGTTTCTTGAGAGTAGATAGACACCAACAGCCTGCAAAATTCACTCTCCTTTATTCCCTGAGAGTTTCATTTTAAAGCACAGAAGACAGAAAAAGACTGTGCCATTTGGATCTTAGTCTATCAACCTGTGTTAGGGTCAAAAAAATTAAAAATCCATCTGCTTCTCTGTGGTTTTAGACAATTGCAAAACCACACTGGCACTGTGGCCCTGACACACATTCTTTATGAACTCAGGTTCTAGAGTAAAATACCAACCGCCACCCGAGTCTCCCCCGCTCCTCTAGGTGAGCACTCAGCTGTACTTTTGCCCCAAATCTTGGATGCTGGCAATGACCAGATGGATATTTAGCTTTATGCAAAAACTCACTTTCCAAAAGCAGAAAGCTAGTATTCTTGAGTACTTCAAATTCTTGGCTGTTGTTACTGAAGAGTAAAACAAATGTGTTTTAGCAAGAGAAAGATAAAACTTTTTCATGAACAATACTGTTTCCTTTGTCTACAAGGTGGCAGGAGGGACTGTCCAGTGTACACAAAATGGAAGGAAAATACATGAATGGAAAAAAAAACCTTAATGAGAATGTTTAGCAAAAGAGAAAACAGCTGTACTAGATATGTTATTTGTAGTCTCTGACCTACAGCCAACATGACCCTCAGGGACTTGAGGTGGTATCATGTGATCCCTATATATTATGAAAGAGCTGATGGGCTGTACTCTTCATAGAGTAACAGTAACCTTGGTTTATGCACAGTTGTGAGGTTTTTTTTAATTGTGATAGTGTAAAGGAGATGAAACTAGAAAGCGTTCAGTAAGGACTGCTTTATATAATGTTCTACCTGCACACAAGACTCAAGTCAACGACTCCCCTCAGTGCCTGTATAGCACACTGCTACTCTAAAATTTGATTAAAATATCATAAGTAAAATGAACAAAAATAAAAGGCAGTGGTTAAAACACATTTGTAAAGGTTCAGCCATAGCAATAAAGAAGTGTAAACATTTTAGATTTTATCAAACTTGCAAAAATTTCTGAAAATATAAGAAAGGTCAATGCAGAAATGGTGGAATAAAACAAACTCTGACACGCCATCAGTGTTCACAAATAAACACACAATCCTTCCACATAATGATTTTGTAAGACTACATCTAAATGAATGGATAAAGAAGATGTGGTACATATACACAATGGAATACTATTCAGCCATAAGAAAGAAACAAATCCTACCATTTGCAACACAGGGATGGAGCTGGAGGATATTATGCTCAGTGAAATAAGCCAGGCATAGAAAGACAAGTGCCAAATGATTTCCCTCATTTGTGGAGTATAACAATGAAGCAAAACTGAAGGAACAAAATAGCAGCAGACTCAGAGACTCCAAGAGGAACTAGTGGTTACCAAAGGGGAGGGGTGGGAGAGGGCAGGTGGGGAAGGAGGGAGAAGGGGATTGAGGGGTATTATGTTTAGTACACATGGTGTGGGGGGTCATGGGGAAAACAGTGTAGCACAGAGAAGGCAAATAGTGAATCTGTGGAATCTTACTACACTGATGGACAGTGACTGCATTGGGGTATGGGTGGGGACTTGATAATATGAGTAAATGTAGTAACCACATTGTTTTTTCATGTGAAACCTTCATAGGAGTGTATATCAATAATACCTTAATAAAAAAAATTTTTTTAAAGACTACATCTAAAACTTTTTAATATACATATTTATTTGAATCATCAAAATTCTATTTTGGGAACTAGCCTAAAGCAGAATCATGACCATATAAAAAAGCCATGTGGCAAAACAGCTCATCTCAGCATTACTTCTAATAAAAAACTGCAACCAGACTAAATGTCTAATGGTATTGGCTAGCTGGGTAAATTATTGTATACCAGCAGGATGCTACATTTAGTAGTCATTAAAATTATAATTATGTAATGTTCTACTAAAAAATAATGCTGTACTTATGAGCAATATAAAATATGTATAGAGGAAAAGGTGAAGACTAAAATACCAAAATAATACTAGTAGTTTTGAGTAATGGAGCCATTAGTAACTTTTCTGTTTAATATTCTACAAACACCATATTTTTTTATGTTGAACATATAATGCCTGTATAGGGAAGAAAATGCAAAAACCTTTAAAATAGCCTTGGGAACAAATACGATGTTCGTTTAATTTTAGAAATGCTGCAAAGTAACAATTACAAGTAAGTATAATAGAAAACCACAAATATTACAATACTGCAGTGAAAAAAATTTCTTGAGTTTTCTTTACTCTTTGCTATTTTAAATGCTAAAACAATATGAAACAAAGTTCCATCAACCACAATGGTGAATTCAGATCGAATTTACTTTCTAGTCTCCACAGGTTACAAAACATTGTGTATTGTTCTCTATCATCACAATGTCCCAGGTATGGCTGACATGAAAATGGGGTTCACTGGTACCACATTTCACTTGAAGTTACATTAAATTGCTCTTAATTTTCCAAGTGTCATTCCTTTCATTACTTAATTATGACCAAAGTACATTCACAAATCCTCTCTACTGGATTCTCACCTCTTTCTCTTTCAGTGTTTTCTTAATTCAAGAAGTAAGACACAGGCATTTGTAATAAAAACCATACCAAATATTTTATATCAAACCAGATTATTTATATATGACTTTCGTTATAAACATAGCATCGTAATGCACAAAATGAGCAACTAACATTTACTACTCATTTTTAATTTATTTAATAGTAATATGTTTAGCGTAAGAAAAAAAGAGTATCAATTACTAGTAATGCAAAACTCAGCATGTAATTATAAAGTTGCCAGATTTAACAACTAAAAATACAAGATACTTAAATTCAAATTACAGATAAACATGAATAATTAGTTAGTATAAGTATGTCCCATGCAACATTTGTGACAAACTCATACCGAAAAATTATATGCTGTTTGCAATTCCAGTTTAACTGACCTCCTGTATGTTGTGTGGCCACCCTAGGAGGAATGAAGGGAAGACTAAAGCATTGGAAGCAGAACTAACTCAGTGAGTGTTACATTTTGACCTTCAACACAGTGACATAATATAGAAGAGGAGGAGCAGAGAAGGAATTATTAGTTACTGGTGCAATAACCTCCTCATGAACTGTGCTAGGCAGTTGACATATCAAGTGATCCATTTCATCCTCACCAAACCCCCACGATAGAGGTGTTACTCACACTTACTGCTGAAGAAATGGAGTCTTGGAGCTTATGTAATAAAGTCTGATCTGCTACGAGTAATGGGGTACATAGTCAAAGTGAATGACCGAGCCAGCTCGTTCTGTTCAAACTCCCAGGCATGATGGAGAAGAATGTAACTGACACAGAAATTCACTCTCAACACTGACTCACTCAATATTGTTCAAAGTGCCTTTACTCAGCCTGAGTAAGGAGAATCAGTAAAGAGAAAGTCCCATTTCGATAAGAGACTGGTTTTCTTGAATAAATTAAACTATACGTACAAGTCATCTCAGAAAAGGTATGGAAAAATAAGTGTTGGAAAAATATGTGCTGACTTGCACTGGATTCCAGTGTAAGTCATATGAATGTATGGTTTATTTCTATATCCAGGCAACAAAGGCATCAGATAACTGTATTGTAAGGGAATTGACAGTGTCTTAATTGTATGGAAAATCTGTTACACTATTGGCTACAGTTTTCTAGATCTACATTTATTCATTCATTAATTTTCTTCATGCTTTATGTAAATCTGCAGCTGTTACTATGTGTTAGGATAGGGAGATTTCAACATAAAGAATATAAAAGTTAAGGACAAAAATATAACAGATTTACTCATACCCAGGGCATTTTAGGTTAAATGCCAGGGGTTTGCCAGAATCTCCATCTACATTCACACTTCTTCCCCACTTTTCACTCCTACCTGCATCAAATAATATCCTTATTCTGTGACTTTTCTATTTAAAAGCCATCTCAACTGTTGGAAACAAGAGCATAAGTATGATTTATAGCTACATTACAAATTTCCACTGTGGCTCATGAATACAAAACATCAAACTGGGGGAAGACACCCTTTGGCAACAAAGGTGCAGATGGCATTTATCATCAGTCACAAAATAATACCCTAACGTTCAAAATTCATTAAAATTTCAGGCGATTTCTTCACATATTTATGAAATTATGCAAATATACTTCCTTTTAGCAAATAAAATAGAGACAATTAACATCCATAATGTGCATTTCATTTAAGATATTAAAAGGATTCGGATTTCTTGAGTTTCAGTGTAATATTTTATCCAAAACAAAGTTACCTAAATGTTAAATCACTGTTCAATTTGCTGAAAAAGGTAAGATTATATTTCACTGCTCACTACAGAATCTTAAAATTGTTATTTAATTTCTCTGGGCTGCATTTCTCTGCTTCAATATATGGTATATAGATGCACCTGCTTAGTTTCTCTTAGCTCCAAAATGCTGCATTCTACTGAACTCTTTCATTCTAAAATTCTTTCATTCTAAAATTCTATTCCTTTAACAGGCAAAACATATTTCTTTCTTCATTTTGTAGATCACAGAACTCCTCTTAAGTAAGCACCATTAGTATATTAGTTCAGACAAGTGTACGTCCTGGCTATTTCTGTCTATAATGAATTCCAGAATTATGTAAACATAAATATTATTAATATTATACTCTACAGAAAGCTGACACAGAAGAGGTCCCAAGTGAATTTGTTTGCGTGAAGCAAGTGAAACATTTCAGAGTCTCACATTTAATCAGAAGAGAAACCTCTAATTGGATCTAACAAAAGGCTCACTGCTTAGGAATATGTATTACAAAATAGTTTCCACATCACATAAAGTACTTTACCAAAAAATAGTTCCCAAAGAAAATGATTTCTACCTGGAGTTCAGTTCAAAGCAAATACTAGGTGAACAGGTTTGAACTGTGCATGTATTTTGAAAAACACCTTCATTGGAGGCTCAGTAATGGTCCCTGGCAAAAAAAATGTTACAAAGCAATCTGAATGAACGGCTATTCAAATCTGACTTCTCTGTGTTTTTAAGCTCTAAATGGCATGGCCATGCCCCTCCCCTGTATTTAGGTCATCCATGATTAAAAACTGGTTTCACTAAGAATCAGTAGGTATTTGACAATTTTACTTTTTTTAAGCCTCATGGTCAAAATTTAACATATACTTTTTTCTTTTTAATGCAGGATTTTTCAGAACCTTTAATAAGCCAGTATTTGTTGTGACTCTCCAGGAGACAGATACCCTGTTTGGCCATACAGCCTTTTGGAAAGAATCATTTTAAGCACACAGTACAGAGTTTGGAAAATCTGGTTTAAAGAACCTGGGTCAATTTTCTAAGTCACTTTTTTACTTGTGACAAACATACTCTGAAACATTAACTTGCTTTTTGCCTTTTGACTTTTTGAGTTCTTCGCCTTTTCCCATATCTACCAAGGTGCCAACTTGGAGTAATTAAGATTTATAGAAGAATTGTAAATGCAAAGGCCAAGACAGAAGAAATATTCAACTTATAACATTCAGAAAACAAGACAAAATCTTTGTAAATCAGCTTATTATCCTAAGAGAAGGCTGCATAAGTCTCTTACATTGCCATCTTTGCTGAGCTAAACCACAGAATCTTATATATAAGGAAGATCTGAGAGGCAGAGGAAGAAAGAATCCTGCCTGTTTTTGATACTGGAAGAATTGTGGGTAGAGGAGGGGAGAGAGGCAGGAAACTGAGGAGACACATTATCAATTCTCCTTTACTTCTTACAGTCCCATCCACTCATAAGCTCTTCTCTCCACTTGAGAGACTTAGGCTACTCCTAAGGACGACAGGTGGAGCCCTGTCAGCAAGCACAGTTCACTGGCAGACAGGCGGGCCACCGAGCTTCAGCTTTCCTGAACTATGCTGGGTTACTGTTGGGGGGGACCAGACCCGGATGCAGCTAGGAACATGGTCGAGAAGTGGCTCAGAGGGACATGATGGCCATAGATCGAGGGAACCCTAAAACAAGGTGTACAGGGTGAACTGCTTGGGATGCAACCAAATCGGTGTCACAGCCAGATCTCCAAGGATTCCAGGGTCCAGCACGAACCAAGGAGAAGTCTGCAGTGGGCCAGGAAGTACTCAGTGAGAGAAATGAAAAAGAATGGATCATGAGTTCATCAGTCATAGCAAGAGCACCAGAAGTCAACAGAACATTCAACAACCACAGACACTGTCCCAGAGACAAGGGACAGTGGGCAATGGGCACAAGGACAGTAACTCCGCAATGCCCACTACCTTGTACATTTCACCATCTTGGAGAAGTGCTAGGGAAAAGGGTGAGAGATATCTGAGAGATGGTCAATCTATTCCTAGAGAGAAGTATTACTACCCAGGAGATTATATAAACTGTAACTCAAACTACTGTTAATCTAGACTGACTTAATAATGTTTTTCCCTCTTAAGCAATGAGTAAATGAGCATTACTAGAAAATCAAGATCAATTATAAACAAAGTACATATTTCTCTTTACAATGGGGTTGTAACAAAAGTGAATTTTATGACCCTCATGAAATATTTTACTCTAACCCTATGAAAACTTCCACTAAGGTCCTCAGGATGATGTCAGTTTTAGGTCTATGCTCACATCCTCTGCGCACATCTAAGCAGATCCTATCATCCCTCAAAGCTGAGCTCCAGTTCCACATTTACCACACAGTCTTTAATTTTTATCTCACCCATCTCTCTCTTCACTGACCTCCTCGGACAAAGATAATTGTAGGCTAGATACCCGAACTCCTGGGATGACAAAATCCCTTAAATAAATAAATAAATAAATAAATAAAACACTGAGGAGTTTCCCAGCGTGGCACAGTTTACCTAGCTCCCGGAGCCCCGCAGGCTTCTCACAAGCCCTGCTACGGAGGGGGAACAGTCCTGCCATAGTCCTAGGCCAGACCACTCCCAGCACAAACGCTCGGGGTTCAGCCAGAACCAGGGCCCTGGAGAAAGCAGCAAGGCAAACATCAGTAAACGCCGTGTCTGCAGCACCTGTCTCAGCACGACTACAGTAGGCAAGACACCACTGTAAGCAGATACAAAACATTCCTTGCCCCCAGGAAAGGTATCTCCCAGCTAAAAATAAACATCACCTTTAACCAATCCATTTGTCTTGGTATATATCCAATTTGTCTGTAAAAAATAACAGATTCCTAAAATCAAAATAAATCATTCTTTGGACTTAACACATTATGAAGTCTCACACGATGAATGGAAGAGAGAAAACATTTTTGAAAACTTGAGTCAGTTGTAATTAACTCTTAATCATCTCAACATACTATCTGTCCTTTATTTACACATAACTTCATTTTATCTATTGCTCAGCAAAATGCAGGTGGAAAAAAAAATAATGGGGAATTTTCCAGTCTTTTTTTGTCTCATTTTTCTCTCATATTTTTATGCAAAAACTTCTTAAAATCAAATATTTAAAGTTTATCTTTCAATTCTCTATTACTGGGAAGTGGAGGTACATAGGTTTAATTCAAGTCCCAGTATTTATTAGTTGGAGGACCTTGGACAAATTATTTAAATTTCCAAACTTTCAGGGATTTTATTATGTATAAAATCGGGATAATAATAGTACTACCTAATTCATGAATTTGTTTATGAATTCATGAATTCATGAAGCTGTTATAATGACACAATCAAATGATACATGGAAACCACATGGCACCATGTCTAACACTAGCTACCTGTTAAGTATCATAAGTAATGGAGCCCTCCAGAAGGTCCTTAGGAAGGTAGAAGAGGATAGGCTTAATTGTGCAGCAAAGGCACCAGGGTAATGATGCTTCATCAGTCATGAGACAAATGCCACAGGACTAGAAGGGGTAGAAGAGGAGGGAAAGAGTTCCAGGAAGAACTGTTATGTGCAAAGGAGGAAGGATCCCGGGTGCCACAGGGATCCACTATGGAGGGCTTTGGATGACATCTGAAGACAGACAATTTTCTGTTCCATGGCACTTGGGCGAAATCAGGTTTGCCAACTTACCTACCTTCCTTCCTGCCACCATGATCACTCTCTTCGCTACCCACTGAATCATCCCGCTCTAACCCCAGCCTCCTCTGAGTCATCTACCTAAATCCATCTGCCTTGATCTCCTATAAACATGGAAACTGCAAAAAATGAAGTGCATATGTTTATATCCTATTTTATAACACTTTCTAAATATTTGTTTTATAGAAACCCTGTTCACACAAGCTCTAAGTTCCTCAAAGATAGTGACTCTATCAAAAGACAAGAGTGAGAATAACACCAATTACTTTTCAGATATTGTTTTACAGTTTTAAAAGACTTCTCTTGATCCCCAAAACAACCCAATTAGGAAGGTAAATAGTGTCCTTGATGTGATAGCTCCATTTTACAGCTGAAGACACCAAAGGCTGGCCTGGGGTCATGCAGATAATGAGTGGTGAGGGCAAGCCCCGCAATTCAGGTGTGCTGACTCTACTCCTCCACCACTGCCCGCATATATTCTAGAAGAGTGCTGGACTCATGTGAGGCGCTTCATACTCCATGTCTTGTTCACTAGAAGGTCATTTGATAACCAAAGGAAATAGTAAAACAACTAAAAGACCTTAAAATACTATTGCTTCCCACCACAAATGTCTCAGTAATCCATAAAGCAAACTTGTATATTCAAGTTATTTCTCAATCTCTGGAATGGCATAAAACATCTCCTACACACCCTTCAAATATAAACTCTAAACTACTATAAAGTCTCACATCTGGATCCAAGAACTCTTCCTACACAAATGATATCTCTGATTATAAGTGTGTAAACCTTGCTAAAAGGGCAATTCCTGACTTAACATGGCCAATGAGGCACTGAAAAGAGTCTGGAATTTCTTTCTGTAGACAAAGCAATGAAAAGAATGCCTTTTGCTAAGGAGGGCATAAAGGAAAATGATGGGAGAAATTTAGGATCATCCTCTAGTTCAACCTAAACAGAGAATACTTAATCCAGTCACAAACACTACACTGTTCAGATCAAATTCCTCTAACAAAAAGTGACATCCATTGAATTACATGCACTCCAAACAAGGGGGAAAAAAAATCATGAATTAATAAGCATACAGTCATTTTCAATCGCACAGAGATGAAATTCTTTTTTTTAAATTTGGCTTTCACTCCACTGTTGTTGAAAAAGTCTGATAGAATTTCCCAGAATCTTCTCTCCCTAGAGATGGAAGGTTGGGTGCATGTTAGATCCAATGTAGTCACTGTGAATTCTACTCAGCACATCTCAAAGACGTGATCTTCACAGCCATCAAGAGAACAGAGACCAACTTTTCTGCCAGTATGATTGGGTGGGGGTTGGGGGTGGCTGCACTGGAAAAATTATTCCAGAAGGTAGATTATGAGGGCTAGTCGTTTCCCTTTTGCTTCAGACTGGACTGGAGAGAAAAGCTTTATGGAGGTAGTCTGAGAAACTACACAGAAATGTGCCTGGGATGCTCAAAGGGGAGTTTCAGCGGAAAACCACAGTGACTCACATGAGCCAAACCTTTGCTGAGGCAGCCGCCCATCTTTTGTCTCTTCCTTTCTGGATGCTGCTTTCTGAAAGGGCAACACGAGTGAACAGATTCTTAACCCTAAGATCAATCAACCTGCTTTAAAACACGACGGGTAAGAGAGGAAGATGAGAAACCTTCAGTATTTATGATCTGAGGCCTCAAAGTAAATCACACTCGGCAGCTCTCAACCTCCCCTGACAGTCAACACTCAGATTATCAGCACCTCGATTAAGCTCTCCACTCTGCAGCTCTGACAGGCAGACGTCACCATAAAAGTCATCACTTACGACTGAGACAGTGAACCTGCCAAAGGTCTGTCAGTAAGTGAAACACGTGGGAGGGACGCTGCCGCCTGCCTTCAAGGGAGTGTGTGGGGGGAGGCTTGCCGGGGTCTGCTTCTGGTGGGGCAGGGCAACGTGATGGTTTATGGACAGCTCTGCTGGCACTTGGAGACTCACACCTAAGAATATGCGGCACTCTAGGACCATGTCGGGCTGCTTCCATCTCTACAGTAAAGCTGACTGGGAATGGCACCAATCCCACCACTAAATTCCCAACAACTCACATCAACTCTTACCAGAACTGCTTTCTTATTACAGGGATGCGGACGCAAAGCCCTTGGGATTGTACACTCTTACCAAAGGGAGAAGAAATCAAGGCACACAATATACCTATACTTTGGTTAAGAATACTAATTCTGGCAACAGAATGCCTGGGTTTAAATCTTACCTCCCCTACTCACTAAATTTGACCCTAGTTAAGTTATAACTCTCAGAGTCGGCTTACTCATCACTGAAATTTAGAGGAGCTATACAAAATAATTACAAATGCTATACGTGATAAACGCTAAATAAATACTAGCTATTATGATGAAGAAGCAATGCGATGATATGACCAGAGCTGTTTCCCATCATCAGTATTATAAACTCATCCACTAACCCAGCAAATAGGCCTCAAACAGCCTAAGCACCGCTCTTTGTTAGGCCGCTGAAGTCAATAGGCACTATTTGCCAGTCTAACTCTAACTCATTTACCCACTCAAGTGCCTAACATGTTTAATAAGAATCGTCAAGAGCACTTGCTAAAAACAAAAATTCATGCGCCCCAGAAAGGACCAGAAGAATGTTTTAAAATACTCTCTCTCACACACACACAAACACACACACCCTCCACTACCCAGAAAATACCTTGTTAATAGGCAAATTTAGGAACTACTACATAGTATACCCCGATGAATATGCATCACTTCACTGTTAATCACCAAACCCAAAACTGATCAGAACTTTTGCCTCCATAATTCCCAAAACTTTTAAAATTCATATTTAATATTTAGTTGAATCATTTCTTCTCTACAACACACTTGCAATCATACCACTTCAGTTTACAGAATAGATACTTCAAGAATACTTTCTGAAATTTTCTCTTAGCACTTTAAAAATAAATATACTAGAAATAGAGAAATACTGGTTCCGATGAAATTATATTTCTTTTACCTATATCTTTTGAACTCAGGGCTCCAACAGAAGCCAAACTATATACACTTCCACATTATATTCAATACTTAACAAACAAGTAAACTTTATTAAACCTGAGCACAATTACAGATTAGAGATGAATGAAAAATAAACAAACATTACTTGGAGTTTATTTTGTTATTGTTGCCTCCTTACAGCACACACGATAATTTCAAGAGGCACTGGAAAATTACTGGAACTATGTAATCAAGAGAAACTCAAGGAAGCCTAAAAAGCAGGGGCAACATACAAGGACTTAAAGCCCAGGAAAAATACCCGCTTTGGGGAAATTTTCTGTTGCCTTAAAGTCTGTCTTCAATGGGATTAAAGTGCAATCAAGATATGTTTGTAAATAGTGCCCCTTACGTCATTCATTCAGTCCTGATCCTTAGCCTAAAATATAAACATTTTTTTAAACCTATTTTCAAAGTTTTGAATTATTTCCAGCTTGTAATACTCTGGGAAAGTCCTAGAATACAGTTTTGTTCAATATATATGGATACTAGGTGTCTCGACTATTTAGAAACATATTGATGCCACAAACGTCTGTCACATGTCTACAATTTTATCAAACCTACTGTTACAAACATTACTTCAACAGAATACTGCTAATTACATGGCATGTCTGCAGAATAAGACAACGTTTTTAAAAGCTCATGTAACCTTGGCCTGACAATTTATTGACCATCTGCAAATATGCAAATACCACCACTTTAACAAATGCATATGAGTCTACCAAACACAACATTCAAACAGCAAAATCTGAGGCTAAACATTTTATAGTTCTGCCTATTGTCATCTAATTCTCCACTGTTTTCATGTACTCAAATGTGGCATAATTGATTTTTATTCCTTTTAGGTGTTAATCCAAATCCAAATTATTTTTTAAATGTTTTAATAAGATTTTCTATATATCCTTCTAAAGGAAATTAGTTACACCATATTTTCTCTTTTTTGTAACTATCTGAACAATATCACTGCTTTGACACAGTAATTTTCAGAAAAGTAGAAGTAGAACCAATTTAAGTTACTTTTGGATATTTTTCAGGCAACTTTTTGTATATATGGTTTAGTGAACATTATTTAAAGAAGTCAGTTGTATTTTCATGGATATGCTTCCATAACAAATTCTGCTTCAAAATTAGTACATATCTATCTAAAAGTTATATCTTTAAGTAGTATCTCAATTAACTTGAAGTCATGTTTAATTATACAATTCAACTCACTAGCATAGCGAAGACTGAAAAGCAAATAAAACAAGGCCACTGGCCAGTTAACAGAGAAGCCAGATGATAAATACAATGAGATTTAGATAGTAGAATCCACTGGCTTCAAACTAAAGCCCTCTTTTGTCTTATTTTGGACATAACTCTGATTTTTCAAGCACTCAAAGTGCTTGAAAGAACACTAGAAATAGCGAAAGTGTGTGTGTGTGTGTGTGTGTGTGTGTTATGGAAAAAGAGGGTGATGAGAAGGGGTCAGGCAGTGGGGAACAGAAGAGTAGGGGAACTGGCATGTGCCCACCAGAGACAAAAATACTGCAGCCATCTAACAACTGATGAAAATCAGAGGCCAAAAACAGACAAAAGAATTCAGTCCTGAGAACACAAAAGTAGGGACAAACAGCCCATTTATATCCACAGTCTTTATGAAAGCAGAGTTTTACAACGTACATCCATAATAATGACTGAGTAATCAAAAGAGATTAAATTATATTCAATAAAACCTACTTTTTTAGTAGCATACATTTTTAAAGTTGCCTATCAATAATTCCAATGAAACATTTTAGTGATCAGAAATATAAAACTTAGTTATCAGAATAATTCTTAGTGATTTTTAAACGTTTATACTGCTTTTCAAAATATAAATCAAAGAGTGACAAGTAATGAAAAACTTAGGCCACTGATCAAAGGAAGAAAGAATAGTTTTAAAAACAGCCAGTGAAGACGGGGTTAGGAAATAAAGCTCTATTCATTTCAGGAACAGACCAGGGGGAGGAGAGAGGTCATCTTCCTGGATAAATTTGGTTAACTTTTCCTATAGCATTTATTATGGGATAAACTGCAGTTTGAATATAAAATTGTGGCCAACTGAAAAAGAGAGTGAAGAACTAAGTCCATTCTATTTCCATTGATTTTTGTATCACTCTGTATTTTAATTAAAAAATTGAGATAATTTTTGAGTGAAGACTCTAAATTTTTATGAAAATATTTTAAAATTTAACAAGACCAAAACTGAGACAAACTCTTCCTCAAGCATTTAGATAATTTGTAAATATTTTCCAGCTCTTTCTAGAAAGTTGAAACACTACTGAAAGACCACGAAGCAACGACCATTTCTAAACTTCATGGAGAGAAAAGTCTTAGCTGTCTGTACGCTGAATAAAATTATCATGGTAATACTAAATAATAAAAAGACTTACCTGGTAAGTACCTTTCAGAATTAAGTGCATTTCAATGAGCTCCACAATAAAATTATAAAATAGTTTTTAAAGGTAACGCAAGAAGTAAATCAAGGAACACTACACAGCATTTCTACAAAATAGATACCACAAACTACAAAGGAGCCATTTCATTCACTGTGATAGAGCAGGAAGATACTAAATAAGGGGTAAAACACTGGAAGGTGTCCTTTCTTTGTGTTCAAAAGTTACCTTCATTAAACTTATTACTTCTCTAAAAAATAAATTTATTGAATTTTTTAAAAGTTACCAAGAAAAATCCCTTATACCTCCACAAATTATGAGAAGATAGTGTGAGAACTTTGGACTAAACAAACTGAAAGTGGAGAGCCTGAATGTGGACAGTGAAAAACTAGACAATGTTCTCTAGAGCAGCAGGCTCCTACTTTATGAACAATTCCAGGGAACATCAGAAAGATCCCAGCCAGGGCTGGGAGCAGAAGAAGAGGGAGAAGGTAGTGAGGACACATCTTCAGCATCTGGAATCATAAACCTCCTAACAGATGTTCCTGCCTCCAGAGCACCCGGTACCCCACGCAGCCCCCCACGCAGCCCCCCAGCCCCGACACTCAACAGTTACCTTTGTAAGTGGTATCTAGTAACAGCCCACTAAGTTACAATGGTAATAACTCATACTGGTTCTCCTTAGCTTCTATCAAATATTTTACAAGTTATGCAAATTACTGTGCTAAGATACTTACATGTATAAAATAGAAATTTATAAAAGATGAGACTAAAAATATTTTTTTACATATTGTTACTACACCCCAAAGAATGAGCACACCATTTGAGAGATCACTACTAAACTCTAGGGTACAACTTAAACTTTAAAGAGCAGGCTTTACATACCTGCCACTCAAATCTCATCTTTTCCACTTATCCTATGATCTCAACTTACCAAACTATTCAGTTCCTCAATCACAGGATGCCTTTTCCAATCTTAATAATGCCACAGAGGCTGCTGTCCTCTATTTGGAACCACAGGTATCTCTCCTCCCGCCTCAGGTTATCTGTTGAATTCATATTCATCCTTCACAACACAGAAAGGCTGATGGGACCACTGCATCTTAGAACGATCTGTTGAAGGAAAAAAAAGTGAGCAGTTGTCTGCCTCCTTCCCATCTCCCATCTCTTCCTAGGCCAAGTCTGCTCCCCCCAGGTGCTCTCTCCTGCACATCTTTGGGTTGTGCCTCCTCGCCCCTCTGAGCGTCCCAGGAAACCACATCTGTTAGGTGGCGTGTCAGTACTGGAGCTGCCGACACCCGTCCCAGTGGGAGGCACAAGCAGGCCCACATCTCCGAGGAGGCAGCTGAGACCGAGGGGTAGAGACGAGGTAACGGCAGAGATGAGGTGCCGGCCCTAATACAGGAGATATCTCAGGACTGCTCTAAAGAAGAAGCAGAGCCAATGCTGAGATGGCGCAGGTGGCACCCAGAAGGCCTGGAGGGCACGTCAGTTCCACTCAGCACAGTCCTCCCCTTGTGCCACTCGGGCGACTTGCACTCTCTTAGGATATGCAGATCTTACATGAGAAGAAGGCTGCTCTGACCTCTTCTCCGAGAGAAAGGGTGCAAGTCCAGTTCTTCTCGGTAGCGACTTGCACTCACCAAAAATGGGTAAGCCAACCTACAGTTTGTACCGTTTGTAGCTGCTTTTATCATTCCCTACTCCACCTCCCATTGCAGATTCCCTTCACCCTTGACCAATGATCTGTGTAGTGTTTTGGTTTTTCTTTTTTCCTTACGGGATAACCCAGAATTTTCCCAAGGGATTTGGAGCTATAATTGCCTTGCCTGTGTCAGGCTATGGTTGGTAAAGTTGTCTATTCACAATCACCACAAGGCAGGAGACCACTGAGGATGGCCCAGTGAATCCCCTGGCCAGATACTGCCCCCTGCGCCCACTGTGTAGTAGTAACCTTAACTTCTGGTGTCACGGTTGACTGGTGCAGCTGAGGCATTTTCTTTTTATTCCCACTGCTGCAATGTCATAAGCCTAAAGTGAACAGGTGGTTGTCATAGCTTCCAGTCAATGGAATTCTTACTGTGTCCTCTGCCTGAAGTGTTCTTCATACCAACTTCCAGGAATCAGGACTTTTCTTAAAACTGCACAAATTAAAAGTGCAGGGACACAAGGCACGAAGTCAACAAGTGGGTCTTTGTGACTGAGAGTAAAAGCCAGTCCCAATGTCTACCCTTCCATTTTCAGATTCTTTTCATTTGTTACCAACTCAGCACTCTATCAGCTGTCATATCAGCACCCTACTTAGTGCATTCAGCCACACAGAGTTGTCCAAAACCTGATGACTTCACTGAACCTTTCCTCCGTCCCACAGGCCACTCAACTCTTCTATCAAAATACTTCTGCACACTGGGGAACATAGTAAGGCCCATCAATCCTATGATCATGGGCTTAAGAATACACTAGGTCCCTTAGCCCATAGAAACATTGCAGGGGTACCATGTTGATATCTGAGGCATTCAGTTGGTGGATTAAACACTCAGGGGGTGATACTGGAAGGTCTCAGCAGGAAGGGGAATAAAAATCCTCTATCGGGTGTATATATCAGTTATAATAAGGATAATATGCTACCTCTTTCAAGATCAAGGTGTCCAAGATAACCCACCTGCTGCCAACAGCTGGCTAGGCAGTGCTACAGCAAAAGGGCTCAGTGCCTGCCTGCTTACAGCACGGTGGGTGTTCAGCGCATGGCTCAGCAATGCACTCCTTGTTGCCTTGGTGAAGGGAATGTCCCGAAGAATATAAGTGGTGGGTTCTCAAGCCTTAAAAAGCAAATCCTTCCTCATATTCTTTAAGACTTCTGACTCCTTCGATAATGTGCCAAGGAAATTCTGACATTTCACATGTCCTAGCCAGAACATTTATTGTCAAGACACAGTTAAGTACCCACATGATAATGAATTTTCACCCAATAGCACCTTGTATTCCATGTCCTACCATCTTTTAATATCCTCAAGATCTACTCCCACAAATGTTCACACAATCCTTGAAAATAGGTATTATCAGATTCAAGATGGAGGCGTGAGAGGTAAGACAGAGAACTCCTCCCAAAACCACAGATAGTATGAAAATATAATTAATACAAGTAACCCTAAAACAGCATCAGGAAAGAAGGCTGCACCAGATTGCATACAGACCTCACGAACAGAGCAGAACTCACGAAACAGGGTAACGTATGAGAAAGCCTTGATCCGGCGGGACCCAAGCCCTTCCCCCACCCCAGCTATCCGGCGGGAAGAGGAGAAACGGAGCGGGTAAGGGGGTAGAAGCCTGGGACTGCTGAACACTAGCCCTGGACATCTGCTTTGAGAGCAGAAACCTACATTGTGTGGTACTGTGGAGGATGGGGAGCTGGGACAGGCAGAGTGCTTGAGAGACAGCTAGCGGAGGACAGGATCCACACCTCACCATTCTGGGACAAGGGAAAGGCAGGTGGTCTGACAGGCTTCCTAGCAGCGGAAGGGCTGTTGAAGGGGTGGGGTTTACACGGACCTTGCAGCGTGGGAGAAGGGATAGGGAAACAAGGTTGTCAGAGCGCGCTCTGCCCAGCAGGTTGGGAACATAGAGGAGCTTTAGGTGCTCCAGCCGACTAGCTGGCTACTCACCTCCAAGGCCACACACTGCGACACACAGCCTGCTGAGCCCTCCTCCTGGCCTGACAGCAACTGCTTGCACACTGGCAGTCACTGCGCAGGCATCTGGCTGGTAAAAGGGAGGCCACGCCTACAAGAGCTAAAGACACAAAGCACAGAGGCTTACACCTGTGTGCTCAGACACTGGCTATGTATGATACGGGAAACAGGCATAGCAGACGGGAATCAGGAAGAAAATCTTTCCTCCTCCCAGGCACCAGCTCCGCTCCCCTACAACCCCAAACCTCCCTCTAGGGGCTGAGTGCTCGAGAGACTGGAGTTTCTGCGCACTAGAGGGCACCACACAGAAATATGAAATGTCAAAAGAACATAGTTCAGACCAACATCTCACAAACCCCAGAAAAAGGGCCAAATGAAACTGAACTCACCAATCTTCCTGAAAGAGAGGTCAAAATAAAAATGATAAACATGCTTATGGAGGTACAGAAAAATATTCAGGAACTCAGGAACGAATTTAACATGGAGATTCAATCATTAAGAAATTCCATATCTGAAATGAAACATACAATGGAGGAATTTAAAAGCAGATTAGATGTAGTAGAAGAGATGGTAAATGGAATAGAAATTAGAGAAGAGGAATACAAAGAAGCTGAGGCACAGAGAGAAAAAAGAATACCTAAGAATGAAAGAATATTGAGAGAACTGTGTGACCATTCCAAACAGAACAATATTCCCATTAGAGGGGTACCAGAAGAAGAAGAGAGAAAAAAAAGGGATAGAGAGTGTCACTGAGGAGCTAATTGCGGAAAACTTCCCCAATCGGGGGAAGGAGATAGTCTCTCAAGCCATGAAGATGCACAGATCTCCCAAGACTAGGGACCCAAGGAACAACATCAAGACATATAATAATTAAAATGGCAAAGATCAAGGATAAAGACAGAGTTTTAAAAGCAGCTAGAGAGAGAAAAAAGATCACATACAAAGGAAAACCCATCAGGCTATCATCAGATTTTCAACAGAAACCTTACAAGCCAGAAGGGAGTGGCATGATATATTTAATGTTATGAAGCAGAAGGGCCTTGAACCAAGAATGCTTTATCTGGCAAGGTTATCATTTAAATTTGAAGGAGGGATAAAACAATTTTCAGATAAGCAAAAGCTGAGAAAATTTACTTCCACAAACCACCTCTACAGTGCATTTTGGAAAGACTCCTATAAATGGAAGTATTCCTAAGACTAAATAGATGTCACCCAAGGGACAGACAAAGAGTACAGAATACAATTTATAACATATGAAGAATGGAGGAGGAAGAAAAAGGAGGAAAAAAAGAATCTTTAGGTTGTGTTTGTAACAGCATAGGAAAAGAGTTAAATTAGACTGTTAGATAGTGAGGGAATTACCCTTAAACTTTTGGTAGCCACGAATCTAAAGCCTGCAATGCCAATAAGTACATACCTATCAATAATCACCTGAAATGTAACTGGTCTGAATGCACCAATCAAAAAACATAGTCACTGAATGGATAAAAAAACAAGACCCATGTATACGCTGCCTATAAGAGGCTCACTTCGAAGCCAAAGACATACACAGGCTGAAAGTAAAGGGATGGAAAAAGATATTAAATGCAATTAATAGGGAGGAAAAAAGCAGGAGTTGCAGTAATTGTATTAGACATAATAGACTTCAAAACAAAGAAAGTCACAAGACACAAAGAAGGACATTACATAATGATAAAAGGGTCAGTCCAACAAGAAAATATAACCATTATAAATATCTATGCCCCCAACACAGGAGCTCCTACATATGTGAAACAAATACTAACAGAATTAAAGGGGGAAATAGAATGCAATGCATTCATTCTAGGAGACTTCAACACACCACTCACTATGAAGGACAGATCAACCAGACAGAAAATAAGTAAAGAAACAGAGGCACTGAACAACACATTAGAACAGAAGGACCTAATGGACCTCTACAGAACACTCCAACCAAAAGCAACAGGATACACATTCTTCTCAAGTGCACATGGAACATTTTCAAGAATAGATCATACACTAGGCCACAAAAAGAGCCTCAGTAAATTCAAAAAGAATGAAACTGTACTAACCAGTTTCTCAGATCACAAAGGTAAGAAACTAGAAATAAATTACACAAAGAAAATGAAAAAGCCCACAAACACATGGAAGCTTAATAACATGCTCCTAATTAATCAATGGATCAATGACCAAATAAAAACAGAGATCAAGCAATATATGGAGACAAATGACAACAATAATTCAACACTGCAAAATCTGTGGTTCACAGCAAAGGCCGTGCTAAGAGGGAAGTGTATTGCAATACAGGTCTACCTCAGGAAAGAACAATCCCAAATGAACAGACTAAACTCACAATTAATGAAACTAGAACAGGAAGAACAAATGAGGCCTAAAGTCAGAAGAAGGAGGGACATAATAAAGATTAAAGCAGAAATAAATAAAACTGCAAAGAATAAACAATAGAAAGAATTAATGAAAGCAGGAGCTGGACCTTCAAGAAAATAAGCAAAATAGACAAACCCATAGCCAAACTTATCAAGAAAAAAAGAGACTCAATACACATAAACAGAATCAGAAATGAGAAAGGAAAAATCACTATGGACACCACAGAAATACAAAGAATTATGAGGGAATACTATGAAAAATTAAATGGTAACAAACTGGATAACCTAGAAGAAATGGACAGCTTCTAGAAAAATACAACTTTCCAAGGCTGACCAAGGAAGAAACAGAAAATCTGAATAGACCAATTACCAGCAAAGAAATTGAATTGGGAATAAATGACTACCTAGGAACAAAACACGTGGACTAGATAGTTTCACTGCTGAATTTTATCAAACATTTAGTGAAGACCTAATACCCATGCTCCTTAAAGTTTTCCAAAAAGTAGAAGAGGAGGGAATACTCCCAAACTCATTCTACGAGGCCAACATTACTCTAATACCAAAACCAGACAAAGACACCTCAAAAAAAAATTACAGACCAATATCCCTGATGAACACAGATGCAAAAATACTTAACAAAATATTAGCAAATCGAATTCAAAAATACATCATAAAGATCATCCATCATGATCAAGTGGGATTTATTCCAGGGATGCAAGGATGCTACAACATTCAAAAATCCATCAACATCATCCACTACATCAACAAAAAGAAGGACAAAAACCACATTATCATCTCCATAAATGCTGAAACAGCATTTGACAAAATTCAACATCCATTCATGATAAAAACTCTCAACAAAATGGGTAGAGAGGGCAAGTACCTCAACATAATAAAGGCCATATATGACAGACCCACAGCCAACATTATACTTAACAGCTAGAAGCTGAAAGCTTTTTCTTTAAGATTGGGAACAAGACAAGGATGCCCACCCTACACACTTTTATTCAACATAATTCTAGAGGTCCTATCCATGGCAATCAGACAACACAAAGAAATAAAAGGCATCCAGATTGGCAATGAAGAAGTCAAACTGTCCCGCTTTGCAGATGACATGATATTGTACATAAAACATCCTAGAGAATCCACTCCAAAACTACTAGATCTAATATCTGAATACAGTAAAGTTGTGGGATAGAAAATTAATACACAGAAATCTGTTGCATTCCTATACACTAACAATGAACTAGCAGAAAGAGAAATCAGGAAAATAATTCCATTCACAATTGCATCAAAAAGAATAAAATACCTAGGAATAAACATAACCAAGGACGTGAATGACGTATATTCCAAAAACTACAAGACACTCATGAGAGAAATTAAAGAAGATACCAATAAATGGAAACACATTCCGTGCTCATGGATAGGAAGAATTAATATAGTCAAAATGGCCATCCTGCCTAAAGCAATCTACAGATTCAGTGCAATCCCTATCAAAATACCAATAGCATTCTTCAATGAACTAGTGTAAATTGTTCTAAAATTCATATGGAACCACAAAAGACCCAGAATTGCCAAAGCAATCCTGAGAAGGAACAATAAAGTGGGGGGAATTACACTCCTTGACATCAAGCTCTATTACAAAGCCACAGTAATCAAGACAATTTGGTACTGGCACAAGAACTGACCCATAGACCAATGGAACAGACTAGAGAGCCTAGATATAAACCCAAGCATATATGGTCAATTAATATACGATAAAGGAGCCATGGATATACAATGGGGAAATGACAGCCTCTTCAACAGCTGGTGTTGGCAAAACTGGACAACTACATGTAAGAGAAGGAAATAGGATCATTGTCTAACCCCATACACAAAAATAAACTCAAAATGGATCAAAGACCTGAATGTAAGTCATGAAACCATAAAACTATTAGAAGAAAACTGTCTTGAATATAAACATGAGCAACTTCTTCATGAACATATTTCCCCAGGCAAGGGAAACAAAAGCAAAAATAACAAGTGGGAGTATATCAAACTAAAAAGCTTCTATACAGCAAAGGACACCACCAATAAAACAAAAAGACATCCTACAGTATAGGAGAATATATTCATAAATGACATATCCGATAATGGGTTGACATCCAAATTATATAAAGAGGTCACGCACCTCAATAAACAAGCAAATAAGCCAATTAAAAAATGGGCAGAGGAGCTGAACAGACACTTCTCCAAAGAAGAAATTCAGACGACCAACGAGCATGTGAAAAGATGCTCCTCATCACTTATCATCAGAGAAATGCAAATTAAAACCACAGTGAGATATCATCTCACACCAGTAAGGATGGCAACATCCAAAAGAAAACCAACAAATGTTGGCGAGGATGCAGAGAAAGGGGAACCCTCCTACACTGCTGGTGGGAATGTAAATTAGTTCAACCGTTGTGGAAAGCAGTATGGAAGTTCCTCAAAAAACTCAAAATAGAAATACCATTTGACCCAGGAATTCCACTCCTAGGAATTTACCCTAAGAATGCAGCAGCCCAGTTTGAAAAAGACATATCCACCCCTATGTTTATTGCAGCACTATTTACATTAGCCAAGAAATGGAAGCAACCTAAGTGTCCATCAGTAGATGAATGGATAAAGAAGATGTGGTACATATACACAATGGAATATTATTCAGCCATAAGAAGAAAACAAATCCTACCATTTGCAACAACATGGATGGAGGTAGAGGGTATTATGCTCAGTGAAATAAGCCAAGCCAAAAAAGACAAGTATCAAATGATTTCACTCATCTGTGGAGTATAAGAACAAAGAAAAAAACTGAAGGAACAAAACAGCAGCAGACTCACAGAACCCAAGAATGGACTAATAGTTACCAAAGGGAAAGGGACTGGGGTGGATGGGTGGGAAGGGAGGGATAAGGGGGGGAAGGGGCATTACGATTAGCACACGTAATGCATCGGCAGGGAACATGGGAAAGGCAGTATTTATAGAGAAGACAAGTAGTGATTCTATATCATCTTACTACGCTGATGGACAGTGACTGTAATGGGGTATGTGGTGGGGACTTGATAATAGGGTTAGTCTAGTAACCATAATGTTGTTCATGTAATTGTACATTAATAATAGCAAAATAAAAAACATTAGAAAAATACATATTATCTTGCAATTATTTTGACATGTATTTCTTCCTGGAGTAGGAATCATAATCTCCCAGTTAACCTATGCTAGTTTTTGATACCCTCCTCTGGCTATTCAATCTGGAAGTAATAAGGGGTATTGTGGACAGATCTTGAGGAGCATCAGCATCAACTTACAAAACACTAACTTTCGGTATGGCTGCTGCACAGACTCCAGTGAAGGGAGGGCTGCTTTCCCGTGGCTAAGGACAGAGGGAGACGTGAGGGTTCAGCTCTCTCAAGCACATCGGTCCAAATGGCTCCATTCCTGGGCTCACAGTCCTATTCTGCCTCCACCTAAGTCCTGAATGTGACACAGGTGACCCATCAAAACGGAACATTCAGTCCTTTGCCGCTCTGTCACATTTACAATTCTGTCCTGGGCCTGGTTTTCAGCACAGAATTTTCTGTGAGTGCAGAAATGAGTCTTTCTTAAAGCAATTACAGGCTTTCACAGTGTGCCTTAAGTTGACCTTCAGGTGCCCTGGGCCTCTCCTTTTCTTTTTCAAGGGCTCTAACGTTGCCAGAATATCAGAATCCTTATAGTTATCCAAGCCCCTATGTCAGTCAAGCACAGCAGCCACATATTTTGCCTTTCACACACACCTCATACCAAATAATCACAGCTAAAAGCTGGGGTCATTGCACTGCTTTGGCATGCTGGTGGTCACTGTCAGCTGCCTCCCGGCCATCAGTCCTTATGACCTTCAAAAAGGTAAGCAATCCAACTATAAAAAACTACCCAAGTATCTACTTCTATTTCTATTCCCTAGAAATTAGAGTTTAAGACAAAGCATACATGCCAGTGACTTTTTTGGTAAGTCCAGCAAGGGAAGAGTGAGGGTAAAGGGGAAATGAGGCAGAACTGGAGAGAAACTTCTATAAGATGATACAATAACAAATGGATCAAAGCTTTATAGAAAATCACAGTTGACTGAAAGTCACAGGAACATCTCCACAGAGGACAAATGGAAGCAGTTTATCTCTCATTTTCTTCCTATCTCCCATCACTCACTGGGCAGCATATGTTACACAGCTTGATAAATCCCTTGTATGTCCGGTGCCCAGGCTATGGTATCTGGCCCCTCTGGCAGCTGCTGCAGTAGCCTGAGGTCCTATAGATCTAGGCGTTTAGGCCTTGCCTTGGATCGGCTGTCTTTCTCACCCCAAGGGTCAGAGGAAGTCTTCATCAAAGCACAGAAGAGGAGGCTAAGATGACCTATCATTTCCAAGATGACATTATGATGAAAGAGCATTGCATTGCAGCCATACGGATGGCATGAGGTGCTGCTGTGGCCACTGTAAAAAGAAACAGAGCAAGCAGCCAGTGTGAGGGGTTGGTGGGCCAAAGAATCTGGGGGGAGACAAACTGCAGCCACTACAAACTTCATGCCAATATATATGAAAAGTTAGACAAAAGAACAAATTCCTAATTAAAAAAAAACAATCACTTTGAAAAACTGACTCTAGGAGAAACAGAAGGCCTCAAAACTCCAAGAAAGAAAGAAATCTAATCAGTAGTTTGAAACTAATCCTACAGGTTCAGGTGTTTTGTATAAAGTTCTATAAAACATTCAAGGAACATACGATTCTAATCTTATGCAAGTGTTTTAGTCGGTTCAAGCTAGTATGACAAAGTATCATAGACTGGGTGGCTTAAAAACAGAAATATATTTCTCAGTTCTGTAGGCTAGAATTCTAAGATCAAGGTGCCAGCATAGCTGAGTTCTGGCAAGAGCCTATTTCGGACCTCAAACTCTGGACCTCACTGAACTCTCACGCGGCAGAAAACAGAGAAAGAAAGCAATCTCTCTCGGGACTCCTAGGGGAGAACTGATCCCATTCACGAGCACTCCACCCTCCTGACCTCACCTAATCCTAATTACCTCCCAAAAGTCCTTTTACCTCCTAACACCATCTCATCAGGGGGATGGTTTTCAATACATGAATTTGGGGGAAACATTCAGTCTGTAACAATTCATCCAAAAAATAGAAAAATAAGTTATATTAGTCATCTCATTTTATGAAGCTAGTCTATCCTTGATTCCTAAAAGTCTTACGGACAACAGGAAATAAGAAGATGAGCTTGACAGACCTATTCCCCAGCCAAAAACCTGTAATTGATGAAAATTATTTAAAAATTAAAACATTTTAAAAACAATTTAAAGTCTCTTGAAATTGTCATAAGGGCATGATGCAATTCGGGGAATATTTATTCAGGAAAATATCCTAAATCTTGGCAAGAACAGTGAGAGTCTGAGCCACATTCTGCCCTCTTTTCCCACCCCCAGCTCAATTTGAGGGAAGCTCCACTCCACGTAGAGGTAGCCAAGAAAATGTGGTCCCTTTCCCCTCAGCTCCTAATCAGGGGTACAGTATCTCACCAAGAGGGAGAAGCCACCAGCATTTGTCATGCCCTCTGCTTTTGAGTTGTACACTCTTGAAATGCAGTGGCTAAATTCCCCGTGAGAACAGCCAAGAGGTGGTACTTCCTTCTTTCACCAGCCCCCCCCTTACAAGGCAACCAAGCATAGCAAGCAGGAATATTGGGGCCCTGAAAGCCCTCACCCCAGCTAACACACAGTGCAAAGGTTCTACACCAGAAGAAACAAGTAGAGAAGACCAGAGGCTAATACCTCAGCCCAGAACACTGTCTGCAAAACAGTTCCTAGTGTCAGTGCAAGAGAACTGGGCCATCGTCCCCTCCCACACTCAGAGATTTAGCCCAGGGGGGAGGCATTCCATAAGTCTAAGGACACTCTTGAAACAAAAGATTTTGGTGGTGAGCAATTAAGAGGAGGCTGGTAACTCCATGAGAGATATAAGCCAAACCATAGGCCAGACAGTTTACCAGAGAGAACTAGGGAAAGAGCAATTGTATGAAAAAATGAATAGAGGGGCTTAACAGTAGATTTGAACTGACAGAAAAATGGGTGAGCAAACTATAAGATCAACAGAGATTATACAACCTGAAGAACAGGTTTTTAAAAAAAAAAAAGAAAAAGAAGCAGACCCTCAAAGAACCACATGACTCAATTAAGCACACATATGTTTAACAGGACTACCAAAAGAAGAGAAAGGAGAAAAAAATTTGAAGAAATAATGACTGAAAACTTTCCAAACTTAATGAAAACATTAAAAACAACCCAAAAAGCTCAAAATATTCCAAGTAGAATAAACACAGAGATCTACACCTAGATGCATCATAACAAAAATGAGAGACAACTACAAAGAGGTTTAAAGCAGATAAATAAGAGTGACTTATCACATACAAGGAAACTACACTAAGATTAATTAACTTCTCATTAAAAACAACAAAGGCCAAAAAGAACTGTTATATTCATGTGCTAAAAGGAAAACTGTCAACCACAAATCTTATGACCAACAAAATTATCTTTCAAATATGAGGGTGAAAACTCTTGTAAAAAAACATAGGTAGTAAATATGTATGACCTTGGATTAGGCAATGGTCTCAATAGGATACCAAAAACACAAACAAAAGAAAAATAGATAAAGTGGACATTAAAATTAAAAACATTTCTGCTTCCAAGGACACCAACAAGAAAGTGAAAAAGACAAGCCAGGGACTTGGAGAAAATACTTGCAAATCATAGTCTGGTAAGAGGCTTGTATTTAGAAAATATAAAGAACACTTACAATATCATGATAAAAAGATAGCTGAATTTAAAAATGGACAAAGGATATGAATAGACATTTCCCCAAATAAGATATACAAATGGGCAATAAG
This sequence comes from Smutsia gigantea, assembly GCA_032199065.1. NCBI lineage: Eukaryota > Metazoa > Chordata > Mammalia > Pholidota > Manidae > Smutsia > Smutsia gigantea. Next base: position 34,855 of record JAVSCE010010845.1, read on the forward strand.
CACACGAAAAAATGCCTGACATCATTAGTTATCAGGAAGATGCAATTCAAAAACACAGGAAGATACCACTACATTGGATACATTGTTATCTCACTACAATGGCTATGACCAAATAGGTGTTAATGAAGATGTGGAAAAAATTGGAACTCTCATGCACTGTTGGTGAGAATATAAAATGCTGGGACCACTTTGGGAAACAGTCCGAAAGTTCCTCAAAATGTTAAACAGAGTTAACATCTGACCAGTAGCAACTCCATTCTTATCTATATACCCAAGAAAAATGAAAATACATGCACACACAAGACCTTGGACATGCATGTCAACAGCAGTGTTATTAACATTAACCTAAATGTGTAAACCCAAATGTCCATCAACTATTGAATGGATAAATATTGGTATACCCATACAATGGGATGTCATCTGGCAATGAAAAGGAGTGAAGTGCTGATAAATGCTACAATATAGAACTCTGAAAATACTATGCTAAGTGAATGAAACCAGGCACAAAAGATCATCTACTGCATAAATGCATTTACATGGAATGTTTAAGATGACAAATCTATAGAGACAGAAATTAGATTAGTGGCTGCCTTGGGCTGAGGGCATTGGAGGGGATAACAAAGCTGATATGAGAAAAAAGCTAATCTTATTATTGGACAGATATGCAAAAAATCCTAAATGGGATATTAGCAAACCAATCCTAGCAGTCTAAGAAGATGGTTACACATGATCAAGTTAAGTCTATCCTAGGCACATAAGAGCAGTTTAACTTTATAAAATAAATAAATGTATCTATCACCTAAAGATATTAAAGGAAGGAAAACTACCATGATCTCAAAGATACAGAAAAACAATCTGATAAAATACCCATTTATGATGAATAGGAAAATATAATACTTAGTAAATTAGAAATTTAAGAGAACTTCTTTAACATGATAAATGTGTATATACAACCTAAATCAATTATTGTTAATGGTGATATATTAGATTTAGGTCCTAAAAGAAAAATACAATCACCATCACTACTTCTAATCTATATCATAGTTCCTAGCCAGTATATTAAATCAAGAAATAAAATGTCAACACTGGAAAAGAAAAAAAAATCTAATAATAATTCAAAGAGAATATAATTTTCTATACATTAAACTCCTCAAAATTTAAAGAAATAATATTAGAATAAATTTTGCAATATTCCTGGCTATGGGGTCACCACAGAGAAAGTTAATTTCTATACAACGAAAAATAAGAAAACATAATTAGAAGTTAATACGATTTACAATAGCAAAAAAATAATGTAGCTGGGAACAAGCTAACGAAATACGTACCTAAGTCTATGAAGCTTATTTGGTATCCTAACTGAAATGCTGTAACAGATTAGCTGAATAGTGTAATAGAATCTCTTAGAAAAAGGACTCACTCTCATAGAGAAGACAATTCTCCCGAAACTCATATTTAAATTCACTGCAATTTCAATAAAAAACTTGAGACGCTTATAAAATTTATACAGAAGAGCCAAGATTCTCCTAAAGAAGAAGGAAAAGATGAAGCGGTTTGTGGGACCAGGTATCAAGATGCACAATAAAGTTCCATAATTAAGGCAAGGTAGTGTTACCACAAGAATAGAAAAACAGACCAAGGGAACAAAATGTTCAAGCTCAGACACAGCTATATATTGCGGAGCTGACACAAATGGACAGTCACTCTGAAATGAATGGACAATGGCTTACACATACGGAAATTAAAATTAATTTGGCCTTTAAGTCACACCTCACAAAATTCAACTGCACCTGGACTAAGGATGTAAGAGACTATCATTATGGGGTGGGCAGGGGTGATTTAATCAAGGGATCAAAACTACAAACGAGGAAGGCAAGGACTGAAAATTCTGACTACATTAAAACTGAGAACTTCTGTCATTAAAAGCTATCATACAAAGATAAAACAAACCACAAGTCAGAAGATGTTTGCAATGCATTTGATAAAAAATTAGTATTCACAGTTAACCAAAAAAAAACAAACAAATCAGCACAAATATTAGGAAAACAATGTAACAGAAAATCAGCATAAAATATGAACAGGCATTTTACAGTGTTGGCAGTTGAGCAGGCGGAAAGGGAAGGTGGGAAGAAAAATTAACAAAATGAATTCAAGGAATATGCTCAACATCATTATCTATCAAGAAAATATATATTATTATCCAAATAAAATATCATTTTAAGCAAAGGACACCATCAGTAGAACAAAAAGACTTCCTACAATATGGGAGAATATATTCATAAATGACGTATCCGATAAGGGGTTGACATCCAAAATATATAAAGAACTCACGCACCTCAACAAACAAAAAGCAAATAATCCATTTAAGAAATGGGCAGAGGACATGAATAGACACTTCCCCAAAGAAGAAATTCAGATGGCCAACAGGCACATGAAAAGATGCTCCACATCACCAATCATCAGAGAAATGCAGATTAAAACCACAATGAGATATCACCTCAAACCAGTGAGGATGGCCAACATCCAAAACACAAACAACAACAAATGTTGGCGAGGATGTGGAGAAAAGGGAACCCTCCCACACTGCTGATGGGACTGCAAATTAGTTCAACCATTGTGGAAAGCAGTATGGAGGTTCCTCAAAAAACTCAAAATAGAAATACCATTTGACCCAGGAATTCCACTCCTAGGAATTTACCCTAAGAATGCAGCAGCCTAGTTTGAAAAAGACAGATGCACCCCTATGTTTATCGCAGCACTATTTACAATAGCCAAGAAATGGAAGCAACCTAAGTGTCCATCAGTAGATGAATGGATAAAGAAGAGGTGGTACATATACACAATGGAATATTATTCAGCCATAAGAAGAAAACAAATCCTACCATTTGCAACAACATGGATGGAGCTAGAGGGTATTATGCTCAGTGAAATAAGTCAAGCTGAAAAAGACAAGTACCAAATGATTTCACTCATATGTGGAGTATAAGAACTAAGGAAAAAAAAAACTGAAGGAACAAAACAGCAGGAGACTCACAGAACCCAAGAACGGACAAATAGTTACCAAAGGGAAAGGGACTGGGGAGGATGGGTGGGAAGGGAGGGGTAAAAGGGAAGAAGGGACATTACGATTAGCAGATGTAATGTTCGGGGGGCACGGGGAGGGCTGTACAACCCAGAGAGGACAAGTAGTGACTCTATGGCATCTCACTACGCTGATGGACAGTGACTGCAATGGGGTTGGGGGGGGGGAACCTGATGAAGGGGGTAGTGTAATCACCATAATATTACTCATTTAATTGTAGATTAATGATATCAAAATAAACTAAAAAAAAAATAAATAAAAATATCATTTTAAACCTGGAAATTAGTATCTAATAAATTTAACAATATGAAGCATAGGTTAGGAGGTAGCACAACTGGGTCTATGAAACACTGCTAGGGGGAGTGTGAACTACTTTGGAAAACAATATGGCATGATCTTATAAACTTAAAATGCATCTTTTCTGTGACCACCACGTACCCTGTGCCTGTGCACCGAGGCAACACAAGAGCGTGTAACATCATTCTTCGTAACAGCAAAAATTTAGAAACAACCCATCAAAAAGTAAATGGGAAACTAGATTGTGGTGTATTCACCAAAAGAATATCACCAGGTAATATATATAAGTGAAATACAGTCTCAGGAGACATGGATAAATTTTAGAAAAATAAATTTGAGAATGGAAAGTCAAAATATAGGACAGTACTTACCAAATGACATTTTTATAAAGCTCAAATATACACTGTCTAGGTAAACATGCATATGGTAGAATTATTCTTAAAAAGTAAGTGAATAATAAAGACAAAGCTCAGGTTAAACTCAGATGGGAAAGAATGGAGCACGACATGATTAAGGAGTACGTAGGAGGCTTGAAAGGTAGTGTTACTGTGTTTCATAAAGACACCAGTAAATGTAAAAGCATTCCTTATTCCCTACTAATAACTAAATAATTAAATCATTCCTTAGCCCTATTAATTAATTAAAGCATTCCTTATTCCCTTTATGATAATCCTCAGCTAGTCCCTACAGTGTACACATGTTATATACTCTTTAATATGGGATAAATGTTTCATTTTAAAATATTGTTTTTAAACATGAAAAAGGCAGAAATGAGACAATTTAGTTGTTTTAGTTCTGCTACAATAGGAGGGCATTTTTACATAGCCCTCTTAAATTTTATTCTGCATATCAAATAAGAATTTGGATTAAATTTTTTTCTAAGATTACTTCTGCCTTTGACTTCAAGGAATTTGGTCTGAATTAATAGCTTTTTCCTTATATCATTCCTGTTGTTACAAATTAACACAGCCCCAGTAACAGAAAAATCATTGGAGTACTTTTGGATTCCTGTTCTAAGTTCTATGAAGTTACATATCAAAGGTAATGGCATATTGAAGGAGTAAAAACTTCTGTTTGTTTGTTTTTTTAATAAAAATAACATGAAACATGTTCTCACTTATTCAAAACTACTTTACTGTTTGGGTCTTTTACATTTTTTGTTTTGTTTTTTTTCTAAGCCTTATGGAGATTTCATGAATATAACTGAAATATATTAACATACCTAAAAATATGAGTAAAATTAAATAAATGCCCTAACTGGTAAGGATTATAAATTAGAAGGACTGCCCTGGAAAGCAATTTGGTGTTATATATAAAAGCCTTCATATAAATTGTCAAGTATTTATCCATAAAGATGTTCACTGTTGCATTATTTATGATTAAAAAGAAAATGTTAACAAATGAGCATTTTCATTATTAGCATATTTTGAAGCATATTTAATGATGAGAGAACATCATATAATATCAAGCAAAAATACAACACAAAATTAAGATGGTATCTTCCCAATTTTTTAAATTGAAAACTATACAAGAGAAAGCTAAGGAAATATATTGAAATGATAACAAGTAGATTCTAATAATATAATTTCCTTTTTGACATCTTCCTATGTTTTACAAAGTCTCCTTTAAACGTATTCATTTAATAATCAGTTCTTACAGAATCAGGATGTAGTAATATAGCAAAATAATTCTCAACATGGGGATATGACAAGTTTTATTTTTTGCCATTTTAGTGAACATGGCTTAATAGGAAATTTAAATTCTGATCTTTTTTCTCTCAAATAACATTAATATTCTGAGTGAAATATGATATCAAGATTCCTTTCCAGAACTAAGAGTAAAACACATATATAATTACCTAAAGAAATGCATTTACTGCAGAGTTTCCTGTCACTGAAGCAAATAAAGAAAAAAGAAAGAAAATTAGAGCACTTGATGCTTATTGCTTAAGTGAGCAAGAATGACACCAAAATTTACCTAGAATTAGACTTTACTTCATAAAGAAAAAAAGTTAGAGAAGAAAAGGGAAAGGCGTTCAAAGGTGCTCAATCAAGAAAGTTATCTTAAATGCTTCTGATGCACCACTGTCAAAATTTGCTTTTAACATAAAGCAAAGTGGAGTCTTGTTTTATTGTCCTTTGATAAAATACACTTTCCTGCTTCACGTTTGTACAGATATTTTTTAAATAACCTTAACATCTCAAAAGTATTTTAATACAGAGGGAACAGTGAGGAGACAGAAACAAAAGTTTCAAAAAGGAAACATTCAGACTTCCAAAGAAAAAAGCTATTAATTTCTAACTGTAGTAATAATATCCAAAGAAAAAAGCTATTAATTTCTAACTGTAGTAATAATATTTGAAACAGATGTCTATCTGCTTTCAAATCCAAACTGGATCATGGTTTACACAGTTTAATAAAACTTTAATTAAGGTTCTGCAATAGTGTAAACTGATCATGTCATGCAACTAAACACTTGCTTAATATTAACATCTCTCCAAGCTCCACTACTGCTAAACTTAACCAGACTTTTCATAATTCATCCAAGGGAAAATGTCACTCAAATTAATAAAAACATACAGCTTATCCTCTCATTATATGCATTATTTTTAGAAGCAAGAATTTGAAATTGAGAGGAGAGGATTCCAAATTGAATAAAAAAGGAGGGAAATAACCTGTTTCTAAGAGCTTCTTGTTCCCAACTAGGCACTTATACTTTAATATGAATATCTGTGACCCAAAAATTTTAGAGTTGGAAACAGTTTGTAAGAAAATTGTTTCCCATGAAATTGGTCAATTAACTTTGTAAATTTTCTTTATTCTATTTCAGTAGGACAACCTCATATATATATATATGTATATACACACACACCTCATTAAGTAGGCTGAGTGCCAAAGCCACTTAAAGACATCTAAAAATAAAAGGCAAGAGTGAACAGTTATTGATGCCAGACAGACTTCTAAGTACTTTATATCATCCCCACAACATCCTCACCAATTAGGTACTCTTACAATCCCCATTTTACAGATGAGGACACTGAGTGCTGAGTGGGAGAACTAGGATACAAATCCAGGTATCTGCCTCCCAAACCCAGGAGAGAACATCTTCATTGGCTTTAGTCAAAACACAGAAGAGATTTTTTTTTTCCTATTTCATGTCCCAGAATGTATTTTAAAACAAATATAACAAATGACACATTTTTTAAAAATCCTAAGGCTAAAAGTGAAACTCTCAAAGTGAAAATTTCCACAATTACAAGGAAATAAGGAACAGAACCATACAAAATAGGAAAGTCAGTCAATCAACACTGACCAAGCATCTTTTGAGTGTTGTGTTCTATATTGTGTAATATGTGGAAAAATAAAGGAACAGAAGACAGTTTTTGATATTCAATGCAGTTAAAATGAAAATGCTGACTACACTAACAATTTAGGGAACTAGTAACTGCACATTGATACAGGGCAGAGCATTAAGAAGAGTACAAGCAGGCAAAAGGAAGAAAATGAGTCCAGGGAAATGGGATGAATAGAATCTTTACTGAAAAAAATCAAAATGGGAATTTTGAATCCCCCCAAAAGTATCAGAAATTCATAAATCAAGTGATATATGGACATAATGGTGATCAGATATATTATTTTTGATTTTCAACCGAACTTCCAAGAAAAGTGGCATATGAAGGGAATCTGCCTTACTCTGTTTCACATTCTCTTTTCTGATTCAAGTGTCTTGGAACCATGAACCTGAATCCATTTGCTATGGAAAAGAATATTTTCAGCCTTCTTAAGTTTTTTTTTCCTTATCTTGCCTCCCTTATTCATAAAAGCAAACAATTCATGCAAAACAAGCAACTCTGTAGTGTTCAGTGGAGGTTTCCTGCTTTATACTAACACCTAATACCCCAGGATGAAATTCTGGGGGCTTTGGTAATTTGTTTTCTCAATTTTATTTTACTTAGCCTGATAAGTATAATTTTCCTGTTAGTATAGGTTTTTTCAGTACATACTAACATACCACAGGGAAAGGTTGCACAGAAGAATGCTAGGATTAAAAATTTGCTATGGAGAATGGATAAAGATGTGGTACATATACACAATGGAATATTATTCAACCATAAGAAGAAAACAAATCCTACCATTTGCAACAACATGGATGGAGCTAGAGGGTATTATGCTCAGTG
>JAVSCE010010846.1:0-48454 GCA_032199065.1 Smutsia gigantea
CCTGGGAAGCAAACTGCCTTTGGATTCCGTTTAGTTTTAGTGAAATAAGACCATCCTGCATGCGCCATTCAAGTAATCATGCAACCGCCTAAATGTGATCTTGAAAACATTGAAAATATTGCAGTACAAAGCTGTCCTTTCTGTATGTACTCTAACTACCAGAGATAAGTGTGCTGCCAATAGGTCTTTGCTCCAGCATTAAGGAAACTGCAGGCGCAAAACTGCCTAGCAGCCTGGGAAACAAACTGCCTTTGGATTGCGTTTAGTTTCAGAGAAATAAGTCCTTCATGCATGCCCTATTCAAGGAATCATGCAACCGCCTAAATGTGATCTGGAAAACATAGTAAACATTGCAGTACAAAGCTGTCCTTTCTGTATGTACTCTAACTCCCAGAGATAAGTGTGCAGTCAATAGGTCTTTGCTCCAGCAATAAGGGAAACTGCAGGAGCAAAACTGCCTCATCTCAGCCTGGGAAGAAACTGCCTTTGATTCCGTTTAGTTTCAGTGAAATAAGGATTTCCTGCATGCCCCATTCAAGGAATCATGCAACCGCCTAAATGTGATCTTGAAAACATAGTAAACATTGCAGTACAAAGCTGTCCTTTCTGTATGTACTCTAACTCCCAGAGATAAGTGTGCGGCCAATAGGTCTTTGCTCCAGCATTAAGGGAAACTGCAGGAGCAAAACTGCGTCATCTCAGCCTGGGAAGCAAACTGCCTTTGGATTCCGTTTAGTTTCAGTGAAATGAGGCCTTCCTGCATGCCCCATTCAAGGAATCATGCAACCACCTAAATGTGATCTGGAAAACATAGTAAACATTGCAGTACAAAGCTGTCCTTTCTGTATGTACTCTAACTCCCAGAGATAAGTGTGCTGCCAATAGGTCTTTGCTCCAGCAATAAGGGAAACTGCAGGAGCAAAACTGCCTCACCTCAGCCTGGGAAGCAAACTGCCTTTGGATTCCTTTTGGTTTCCGTGATATAAGGCTTTCCTGCACTCCCCATTCATGGAACATACAACCGCCTAAATGTGATCTGGAAAACATGGTAAACATTGCAGTACAAAGCTGTCCTTTCTGTATGTAGTCTAACTCCCAGAGATATGTGTGCTGCCAATAGGTCTTTGCTCCAGCATTAAGGGAAACTGCAAGAGCAAAACTGCCTCATCTCAGCCTGGGAAGCAAACTGCCTTTGGATTCCGTTTAGTTTCAGAGAAATAAGGCCTTCCTCCATGCCCCATTCAAGGAATCATGAACCCGCCTAAATGTGATCTGGAAAACATAGTAAACATTGCAGTACAAAGCTGTCTTTCTGTATGTATTCTAACTCCCAGAGATTAGTGTGCTGCCAATAGCTCTTTGCTCCAGCATTAAGGGAAACTGCAGGAGCAAAACTGCTTCATCTCAGCCTGGGAAGCAAACTGCCTTTTAATTCCGTTTAGTTTCAGTGAAATAAGGCCTTCCTGCATGCCAAATTCAAGGAATCATGCTGCCGCCTAAATGTGATCTGGAAAACATAGTAAACATTGCAGAACAAAGCTGTCCTTTCTGTAGGTACTCTAACTCCCAGAGATAAGTGTGCGGCCAATAGGTCTTTACTCGAGCAATAAGGGAAACTGCAGGAGCAAACCTGCCTCATCTCAGCCTGGGAAGCAAACTGCCTTTGGATTCTGTTTGGTTTCCGTGAAATAAGGCTTTCCTGCATGCAACATTCAAGGAATATACAACCGCCTATAGGTGATCTGCAAAACATAGTAAACATTGCAGTACAAAGCTGTCCTTTCTGTAGGTACTCTAACTCCCAGAGATAAGAGTGCTGCCAATAGGTCTTTGCTCCAGCATTAAGGGAAACTGCAGGAGCAAAACTGCCTCATCTCAGCCTGGGAAACAAACTGCCTTTGGATTCCATTTAGTTTCAGTGAAATGAGGCCTTCCTGCATGCCCCATTCAAGGAATCATGCAACTGCTTAAATTTGATCTGGAAAACATAGTAAACATTGCAGAACCAAGCTGTCCTTTCTGTATGTACTCTAACTCCCAGAGATAAGTGTGCTGCCAATAGGTCTTTGCTCCAGCATTAAGGGAAACTGCAGGAGCAAAACTGCCTCATCTCAGCCTGGGAAGCAAACTGCGTTTGGATTCCGTTTAGTTTCAGTAAAACAAGACCATCCTGCATGCCCCATTCAAGGAATCATACAACCGCCTAAATGTGATCTGGAAAACAAAGTAAACATTGCAGTACAAAGCTGTCTTTCTGTAGGTACTCTAACTCCCAGAGATAAGGTGCTGCAAATAGGTCTTTACTCCAGCATTAAGGGAAACTGCAGGAGCAAAACTGCCTCATCTCATCCTGGGATGCAAACTGCCTTTGGATTCCGTTTCGTTTCAGTGAAATAAGGCCTTCCTGTATGCCCCATTCTAGGAATCATGCCACCGCCTAAATGTGATCTGGAAAACATAGTAAACATTGCACTACAAAGCTGTCCGTTCTGTATGTACCCTATGTCCCAGATATAAGTGTGCGGCCTATAGGTCTTTGCTCCAGCATCAAGGGAAACTGCAGGAGCAAAACTGCCTCATCTCAGCCTGGGAAGCAAACTGCCTTTGGATTCCGTTTAATTTCAGTGAAATGAGGCCTTCCTGCATGCCCCATTCAAGGAATCATGCAAGCGCCTAAATGTGATCTGGAAAACATAGTAAACATTGTAGAACACAGCTGTCCTTTCTGCATGTACTCTAACTCCCAGAGATAAGTGTGCGGCCAATAGGTCTTTGCTCCAGCATCAAGGGAAACTTCAGGAGCAAAACTGCCTCATCTCAGCCTGGGAAGCAAACTGCCTTTGGATTCCGTTTAGTTTTAGTGAAATAAGACCATCCTGTATGCCCCATTCAAGTAATCATTCAACCGCCTAAATGTGATCTTGAAAACATTGAAAATATTACAGTACAAAGCTGTCCTTTCTGTATGTACTCTAACTTCCAGAGAAAAGTGTGCTGCCAATAGGTCGTTGCTCCAGCATTAAGGAAAACTGCAGGAGCAAAACTGCCTCATCTGAGCCTGGGAAGCAAACTGCCTTTGGATTCCGTTTAGTTTAAGTGAAATAAGGCCTTCCTGCATGCCCCATTCAAGGAATCATGCAACCGCCTAAATGTGATCTGGAAATCATAGTAAACATTGCAGTACAAAGCTGTCCTTTCTGTATATACTCTAACTCCCAGAGATAAATGTGCTGCCAATAGGTCTTTGCTCCAGCAATAAGGGAAACTGAAGGAGCAAAACTGCCTCATCTCAGCCTGGGAAGCAAACTGCCTTTGGATTCCGTTTGGTTTCCGTGATATAAGGCTTTCCTGCACTCCCCATTCATGGAACATACAACCGCCTAAATGTGATCTGGAAAACATAGTAAACATTGCAGTACAAAGCTGTCCTTTCTGTATGTACACTAACTCCCAGAGATTAGTGTGCTTCCAATAGGTCTTTGCTCCAGCATTAAGGGAAACTGCAGGAGCAAAACTGCCTCATCTCAGCCTGGGAAGCAAACTGCCTTTGGATTCCGTTTAGTTTCAGTGAAATAAGGCCTTCCTGCATGCCCCATTCAAGGAACCATGCATCCGCCTAAATGTGATCTGGAAAACATAGTAAACATTGCAGTACAAAGCTGTCCTTTCTGTATGTACTCTAACTCCCAGAGATAAGTGTGCTGCCAATAGGTCTTTGCTCCAGCATTAAGGGAAACTGCAGGAGCAAAACTGCCACATCTCAGCCTGGGAAGCAAACTGCCTTTGGATTCCGTTTAGTTTCAGTGAAATAAGGCCTTCCTGCATGCCAAATTCAAGGAATCATGCAACCGCCTAAATGTGATCTGGAAAACATAGTAAACATTGCAGTACAAAGCTGTCCTTTCTGTATGTACTCTAACTCCCAGAGATAAGTGTGCTGCCAATAGGTCTTTGCTCCAGCATTAAGGGAAACTGCAGGAGCAAAACTGCCTCATCTCAGCCTGGGAAGCAAACTGCCTTTGGATTCCGTTTAGTTTCAGTGAAATAAGGCCTTCCTGCATGCCCCATACAAGGAATCATGCAACTGCATAAATGTGATCTGGAAATCATAGTAAACATTGCAGTACAAAGCTGTCCTTTCTGTATGTACTCTAACTCCCAGAGATATGTGTGCTGCCAACAGGTTTTTGCTCCAGCATTAAGGGAAACTGCAGGAGCCAAACTCCCTCAACTCAGCCTGGGAAACAAAAGACCTTTGGATTCCGTTTAGTTTCAGTGAAATGAGGCCTTCCTGCATGCCCCGTTGAAGGAATCACGCATCCGCCTAAATGTGATCTGGAAAACACAGTAAACATTGCAGTACAAAGCTGTCCTTTCTGTATGTACTCTAACTCCCAGAGATAAGTGTGCTTCCAATAGGTCTTGGCTCCAGCATTAAGGGAAACTGCAGGAGCATAACTGCCTCATCCAGCCTCGGAAGCAAACTGCCTTTGGATTCCGTTTAGTTTCAGTGAAATAAGGCCTTCCTGCATGCCCCATTCAAGGAATCATGCCACCGCCTAAATGTGATCTGGAAAACATAGTAAACATTGCTGTACAAAGCTGTCCTTTCTGTATGTAGTCTAAATCCCAGAGATTAGTGTGCTTCCAATAGGTCTTTGCTTCAGCATTAAGGGAAACTGCAGGAGCAGGACTGCCTCATCTGAGCCTGGGAAGCAAACTGCCTTTGGATTCCGTTTAGTTTCAGTGAAATAAGGCCTTCCTGCATGCCCCATACAAGGAATCATGCAACCGCTAAATGTGATTTGGAAAACATAGTAAACATTGCAGTACAAAGCTGTCCTTTCTGTATGTACTCTAACTCCCAGAGTTAAGTGTGCTGCCAATAGGCCTTCGCTCCAACAATAAGGGAAACTGCAGGAGCAAAACTGCCTCATCTCAGCCTGGGAAGCAAACTGCCTTTGAATTCTGTTTTGTTTCCGTGAAATAAGGCTTTCCTGAATGCAACATTCAAGGAACATACAACCGCCTAAATGTGATCTGGAAATCATAGTAAACATTGCAGTACAAAGCTGTCCTTTCTGTATGTAGTCTAACTCCCAGAGATAAGTGTGCTGCCAATAGGTCTTTGCTCCAGCATTAAGGGAATCTGCAGGAGCAAAACTGCCTCATCTGAACCTGGGAAGCAAACTGCCTTTGGATTCCTTTTAGTTTCAGTGAAATGAGGACTTCCTGCATGCCAAATTCAAGGAATCATGCAACCGCCTAAATGTGATCTGGAAAACATAGTAAAGATTGCAGTACAAAGCTGTCCTTTCTGTATGTACTCTAACTCCCAGAGATAAGTGTGCTGCCAATAGGTCTTTGCTCCAGCATTAAGGGAATCTGCAGGAGCAAAACTGCCTCATCTCAACCTGGGAAGGAAACTGCCTTTGGATTCCTTTTAGTTTCAGTGAAATGAGGACTTCCTGAATGCCAAATTCAAGGAATCATGCCACCGCTTAAGTGTGATCTGGAAAACATAGTAAACAATGCAGTACAAAGCTGTCCTTTCTATATGTAGTCTAACTCCCAGAGATTATTGTGCTGCCAAAAGGTCTTTGCTCCAGCATTAAGGGAAACTGCATGAGGAAGACTGCCTCATCTGAGCCTTGGAAGGAAACTGCCGTTGGATTCCGTTTAGTTTCACTGAAATAAGGCCTTCCTGCATGCCCCATTTAAAGAATCATGCAACCGCCTAAATGTGATCTGGAAAACATAGTAAACATTGCAGTACAAAGCTGTCCTTTCTGTATGTTCTCTAACTCCCAGAGATAAGTGTGCTGCCAATGGGTCTTTGCTCCAGCATTAAGGGAAACTGCAGGAGAAAACTGCCTCATCTCAGCCTGGGAAGCAAACTGCCTTTGGATTCCATTTAGTTTCAGTGAAATAAGGCCTTCCTGCATGCCAAATTCAAGGAATCATGCAACCGCCTAAATGTGATCTGGAAAACATAGTAAACATTGCAGTACAAAGCTGTCCTTTCTGTATGTACTCTAACTCCCAGAGATAAGTGTGCTGCCAATAGGTCTTTGCTCCAGCATCAAGGGAAACTGCAGGAGCAAAACTGCCTCATCTCAGCCTGGAAGCAAACTGCCTTTGGATTCCGTTTAGTTTCAGTGAAATAAGGCCTTCCTGCATGCCCCATTCAAGGAATCATGCAACCATAAATGTGATCTGGAAATCATAGTAAACATTGCAGTACAAAGCTGTCCTTTCTGTATGTACTCTAACTCCCAGAGATAAGTGTGCTGCCAACAGGTCTTTGCTCCAGCATTAAGGGAAACTGCAGGAGCAAAACTGCCTCATCTCAGCCTGGGAAGCAAACTGCCTTTGGATTCCGTTTAGTTTCAGTGAAATGAGGCCTTCCTGCATGCCCCGTTCAAGGAATCATGCAACCGCCTAAATGTGATCTGGAAAACATAGTAAACATTGCAGTACAAAGCTGTCCTTTCTGTATGTACTCTAACTCCCAGAGATAAGTGTGCTTCCAATAGGTCTTGGCTCCAGCATTAAGGGAAACTGCAGGAGCAAAACTGCCTCATCCAGCCTCGGAAGCAAACTGCCTTTGGATTCCGTTTAGTTTCAGTGAAATAAGGCCTTCCTGCATGCCCCATTCAAGGAATCATGCAACCGCTAAATGTGATTTGGAAAACATAGTAAACATTGCAGTACAAAGCTGTCCTTTCTGTATGTACTCTAACTCCCAGAGTTAAGTGTGCTGCCAATAGGTCTTCGCTCCAACAATAAGGGAAACTGCAGGAGCAAAACTGCCTCATCTCAGCCTGGTAAGCAAACTGCCTTTGGATTCCGTTTAGTTTCAGTGAAATAAGGCCTTCCTGCAATGCCCCATTCAAGGAATCATACAACCGCCTAAATGTGATCTGGAAATCATAGTAAACATTGCAGTACAAAGCTGTCCTTTCTGTATGTACTCTAACTCCCAGAGATAAGTGTGCTGCAATAGGTCTTTGCTCCAGCATCAAGGGGAACTGCAGGAGCAAAACTGCTTCATCTCAGCCTGGGAAGCAAACTGCCTTTGGATTCCGTTTAGTTTCAGTGAAATAAGGCCTTCCTGCAGGCCCCATTCAAGGAATCATGCAACCACCTAAATGGGATCTGGAAAACATAGTAAAGATTGCAGTACAAAGCTGTCCTTTCTGTATGTACTCTAACTCCCAGAGATAAGTGTGCTGCCAATAGGTCTTTGCTCCAGCATTAAGGGAATCTGCAGGAGCAAAACAGCCTCATCTCAGCCTGGGAAGCAAACTGCCTTTGGATTCCGTTTAGTTTCAGTGAAATAAGGCCTTCCTGCGGACCCCATTCAGGAATCATGCAACCACCTAAATGGGATCTGGAAAACATAGTAAACATTGCAGTACAAAGCTGTCCTTTCTGTATGTACTCTAACTCCCAGAGATAAGTGTGCTGCCAATAGGTCTTTGCTCCAGCATTAAGGAAACTGCAGGAGCAAAACTGCCTCATCTCAGCCTGGGAAGCAAACTGCCTTTGGATTCCGTTTAGTTTCAGTGAAATAAGGCCTTCCTGCAGGGCCCATTCAAGGAATCATGCAACCACTAAATGGGATCTGGAAAACATAGTAAACATTGCACTACAAAGCTGTCCTTTCTGTATGTACTCTAACTCCCAGAGATAAGTGTGCTGCCAATAGGTCTTTGCTCCAGCATTAAGGGAAACTGCAGGAGCAAAACTGCCTCATCTCAGCCTGGGAAACACACTGCCTTTGGATTCCGTTTAGTTTCAGTGAAATGAGGCCTTCCTGCATGCCCCATTCAAGGAATCATGCCACACCCTAAATGTGATCTGGAAAACATAGTAAACATTGCAGAACAAGGCTGTCCTTTCTGCATGTACTCTAACTCCCAGAGATAAGTGTGCGGCCAATAGGTCTTTGCTCCAGCATCAAGGGAAACTTCAGGAGCAAAACTGCCTCATCTCAGCCTGGGAAGCAAACTGCCTTTGGATTCCGTTTAGTTTTAGTGAAATAAGACCATCCTGCATGCCCCATTCAAGGAATCATGCAACCGCCTAAATGTGATCTTGAAAACATTGAAAATATTACAGTACAAAGCTGTCCTTTCTGTATGTACTCTAACGTCCAGAGATAAGTGTGCTGCCAATAGGTCTTTGCTCCAGCATTAAGGGAAACTGCAGGCGCAAAACTGCCTCACCTCAGCCTGGGAAACAAACTGCCTTCGATTCCGTTTAGTTTCAGAGAAATAAGGCCTTCCTGCATGCCCCATTCAAGGAATCATGCAACCGCCTAAATGTGATCTGGAAAACATAGTAAACATTGCAGTACAAAGCTGTCCTTTCTGTATGTACTCTAACTCCCAGTGATAAGTGTGCTGCCTATAGGTCTTTGCTCCAGCAGCAACGGAAACTGCAGGAGCAAAACTGCCTCATCTCAGCCTGGGAAGCAAACTGCCTTTGGATTCCACTTAGTTTCAGTGAAATAAGGCCTTCCTGCAGGCCCCCTTCAAGGAATCATGCAACCACCTAAATGGGATCTGGAAAACATAGTAAACATTGCAGTACAAAGCGGTCCTTTCTGTATGTACTCTAAATCCCAGAGATAAGTGTGCTGCCAAAGGTCTTTGCTCCAGCATCAAGGGAAACTGCAGGAGCAAAACTGCCTCATCTCAGCCTGGGAAGCAAACTGCCTTTGGATTCCGTTTAGTGTCAGTGAAATAAGGCCTTCCTGCATGCCCCATTCAAGGAATCATGCAACCACCTAAATGTGATCTGGAAAACATAGTAAACATTGCAGTACAAAGCTGTCCTTTCTGTATGTACTCTAACTCCCAGAGATAAGTGTGCTGCCAATAGGTCTTGGCTCCAGCATTAAGGGAAACTGCAGGAGCAAAACTGCCTCATCCAGCCTCGGAAGCAAACTGCCTTTGGATTCCGTTTAGTTTCAGTGAAATAAGGCCTTCCTGCATGCCCCATTCAAGGAATCATGCATCCGCCTAAATTTGACCTGGAAAACAGTAAACATTGCAGTACAAAGCTGTCCTTTCTGTATGTAGTCTAACTCCCAGAGATTAGTGTGCTTCCAATAGGTCTTTGCTCCAGCACTAAGGGAAACTGCAGGAGCAAGACTGCCTCATCTGAGCCTGTGAAGCAAACTGCCTTTGGATTCCGTTTAGTTTCAGTGAAATAAGGCCTTCCTGCATGCCAAATTCAAGGAATCATGCAACCGCCTAAATGTGATCTGGAAAACAGTAAACATTGCAGTACAAAGCTGTCCTTTCTTTATGTACTCTAACTCCCAGAGATAAGTGTGCTGCCAATTGGTCTTTGCTCCAGCATTAAGGAAACTGCAGGAGCAAAACTGCCTCATCTCAGCCTGGGAAGCAAACTGCCTTTGGATTCCGTTTAGTTTCAGTGAAATAAGGCCTTCCTGCATGCCCCATACAAGGAATCATGCAACTGCATAAATGTGATCTGGAAATCATAGTAAACATTGCAGTACAAAGCTGTCCTTTCTGTATGTACTCTAACTCCCAGAGATAAGTGTGCTGCCAATAGGTATTTGCTCCAGCATTAAGGGAATCTGCAGGAGCAAAACTGCCTCATCTCAACCTGGGAAGCAAACTGCCTTTGGATTCCTTTTAGTTTCAGTGAAATGAGGACTTCCTGAATGCCAAATTCAAGGAATCATGCAACCGCCTAAATGTGATCTGGAAAACATAGTAAAGATTGCAGAACAAAGCTGTCCTTTCTGTATGTACTCTAACTTCTAGAGATAAGTGTGCTGCCAATAGGTCTTTGCTCCAGCATTAAGGGAAACTGCAGGAGCAAAACTGCCTCTTCTCAGCCTGGGAAGCAAACTGCCTTTGGATTCCGTTTAGTTTCAGTGAAATAAGGCCTTCCTGCATGCCCCATTCAAGGAATCATGCCACACCCTAAATGTGATCTGGAAAACATAGTAAACATTGCACTACAAAGCTGTCCTTTCTGTATGTACTCTAACTCCCAGAGATAAGTGTGCTGCCAATAGGTCTTTGCTCCAGCATTAAGGGAAACTGCAGGAGCAAAACTGCCTCATCTCAGCCTGGGAAACACACTGCCTTTGGATTCCGTTTAGTTTCAGTGAAATGAGGCCTTCCTGCATGCCCCATTCAAGGAATCATGCCACACCCTAAATGTGATCTGGAAAACATAGTAAACATTGCAGAACAAGGCTGTCCTTTCTGCATGTACTCTAACTCCCAGAGATAAGTGTGCGGCCAATAGGTCTTTGCTCCAGCATCAAGGGAAACTTCAGGAGCAAAACTGCCTCATCTCAGCCTGGGAAGCAAACTGCCTTTGGATTCCGTTTAGTTTTAGTGAAATAAGACCATCCTGCATGCCCCATTCAAGGAATCATGCAACCGCCTAAATGTGATCTTGAAAACATTGAAAATATTACAGTACAAAGCTGTCCTTTCTGTATGTACTCTAACGTCCAGAGATAAGTGTGCTGCCAATAGGTCTTTGCTCCAGCATTAAGGGAAACTGCAGGCGCAAAACTGCCTCACCTCAGCCTGGGAAACAAACTGCCTTCGATTCCGTTTAGTTTCAGAGAAATAAGGCCTTCCTGCATGCCCCATTCAAGGAATCATGCAACCGCCTAAATGTGATCTGGAAAACATAGTAAACATTGCAGTACAAAGCTGTCCTTTCTGTATGTACTCTAACTCCCAGAGATAAGTGTGCTGTCAATAGGTCTTTGCTCCAGCAATAACGGAAACTGCAGGAACAAAACTGCCTCATCTCAGCCTGGGAAGCAAACTGCCTTTGGATTCCGTTTAGTTTCAGTGAAATAATGCCATCCTGCATGCCCCATTCAAGGAATCATGCAACCGCCTAAGTGTGATCTGGAAAACATAGTAAACAATGCAGTACAAAGCTGTCCTTTCTATATGTAGTCTAACTCCCAGAGATTAGTGTGCTGCCAAAAGGTCTTTGCTCCAGCATTAAGGGAAACTGCAGGAGGAAGACTGCCTCATCTGAGCCTTGGAAGGAAACTGCCGTTGGATTCCGTTTAGTGTCAGTGAAATAAGCCTTCCTGCATGCCCCATTTAAAGAATCATGCAACCGCCTAAATGTGATCTGGAAAACATAGTAAACATTGCAGTACAAAGCTGTCCTTTCTGTATGTACTCTAACTCCCAGAGATAAGTGTGCTTCCAATAGGTCTTGGCTCCAGCATTAAGGGAAACTGCAGGAGCAAAACTGCCTCATCCAGCCTCGGAAGCAAACTGCCTTTGGATTCCGTTTAGTTTCAGTGAAATAAGGCCTTCCTGCATGCCCCATTCAAGGAATCATGCATCCGCCTAAATGTGATCTGGAAAACATAGTAAACATTGCAGTACAAAGCTGTCCTTTCTGTATGTAGTCTAACTCCCAGAGATTAGTGTGCTTCCAATAGGTCTTTGCTCCAGCATCTAAGGGAAACTGCAGGAGCAAAACTGCCTCATCTCAGCCTGTGAAGCAAACTGCCTTTGGATTCCGTTTAGTTTCAGTGAAATAAGGCCTTCCTGCAGGCCCCATTCAAGGAATCATGCAACCGCCTAAATGTGATCTGGAAAACATAGTAAACATTGCAGTACAAAGCTGTCCTTTCTGTATGTACTCTAACTCCCAGAGATAAGTGTGCTGCCAATACGTCTTTGCTCCAGCATCAAGGGAAACTGCAGGAGCAAAACTGCCTCATCTCAGCCTGGGAAGCAAACTGCCTTTGGATTCCGTTTAGTTTCAGTGAAATAAGGCCTTCCTGCATGCCCCATACAAGGAATCATGCAACTGCATAAATGTGATCTGGAAATCATAGTAAACATTGCAGTACAAAGCTGTCCTTTCTGTATGTACTCTAACTCCCAGAGATAAGTGTGCTGCCAATAGGTATTTGCTCCAGCATTAAGGGAATCTGCAGGAGCAAAACTGCCTCATCTCAACCTGGGAAGCAAACTGCCTTTGGATTCCTTTTAGTTTCAGTGAAATGAGGACTTCCTGCATGCCAAATTCAAGGAATCACGCAACCGCCTAAATGTGATCTGGAAAACATAGTAAAGATTGCAGAACAAAGCTGTCCTTTCTGTATGTACTCTAACTTCTAGAGATAAGTGTGCTGCCAATAGGTCTTTGCTCCAGCATTAAGGGAAACTGCAGGAGCAAAACTGCCTCTTCTCAGCCTGGGAAGCAAACTGCCTTTGGATTCCGTTTAGTTTCAGTGAAATAAGGCCTTCCTGCATGCCCCATTCAAGGAATCATGCCACACCCTAAATGTGATCTGGAAAACATAGTAAACATTGCAGTACAAAGCTGTCCTTTCTGTATGTACCCTAACTCCCAGAGATAAGTGTGCTGCCAATAGGTCTTTGCTCCAGCATTAAGGGAAACTGCAGGAGCAAAACTGCCTCATCTCAGCCTGGGAAACAAACTGCCTTTGGATTCCATTTAGTTTCAGTGAAATGAGGCCTTCCTGCATGCCCCATTCAAGGAATCATGCAACTGCTTAAATTTGATCTGGAAAACATAGTAAACATTGCAGAACCAAGCTGTCCTTTCTGTATGTACTCTAACTCCCAGAGATAAGTGTGCTGCCAATAGGTCTTTACTCCAGCATTAAGGGAAACTGTAGGAGCAAAACTGCCTCATCTCACTCTGGGAAGCAAACTGCCTTTGGATTCCGTTTAGTTTCAGTAAAACAAGACCATCCTGCATGCCCCATTCAAGGAATCATACAACCGCCTAAATGTGATCTAGAAAACAAAGTAAACATTGCAGTACAAAGCTGTCTTTCTGTAGGTACTCTAACTCCCAGAGATAAGGTGCTGCCAATAGGTCTTTACTCCAGCATTAAGGGAAACTGCAGGAGCAAAACTGCCTCATCTCATCCTGGGATGCAAACTGCCTTTGGATTCCGTTTCGTTTCAGTGAAATAAGGCCTTCCTGTATGCCCCATTCTAGGAATCATGCCACCGCCTAAATGTGATCTGGAAAACATAGTAAACATTGCACTACAAAGCTGTCCGTTCTGTATGTACTCTATCTCCCAGATATAAGTGTGTGGCCAATAGGTCTTTGCTCCAGCATCAAGGGAAACTGCAGGAGCAAAACTGCCTCATCTCAGCCTCTGAAGCAAACTGCCTTTGGATTCCGTTTAATTTCAGTGAAATGAGGCCTTCCTGCATGCCCCATTCAAGGAATCATGCAAGCGCCTAAATGTGATCTGGAAAACATAGTAAACATTGCAGAACAAAGCTGTCCTTTCTGCATGTACTCTAACTCCCAGAGATAAGTGTGCGGCCAATAGGTCTTTGCTCAAGCATCAAGGGAAACTTCAGGAGCAAAACTGCCTCATCTCAGCCGGGAAGCAAACTGCCTTTGGATTCCTTTTAGTTTTAGTGAAATAAGACCATCCTGCATGCCCCATTCAAGTAATCATGCAACCGCCTAAATGTGATCTTGAAAACATTGAAAATATTACAGTACAAAGCTGTCCTTTCTGTATGTACTCTAACTTCCAGAGATAAGTGTGCTGCCAATAGGTCTTTGCTCCAGCATTAAGGGAAACTGCAGGCGCAAAACTGCCTCACCTCAGCCTGGGAAACAAACTGCCTTCGATTCCGTTTAGTTTCAGAGAAATAAGGCCTTCCTGCATGCCCCATTCAAGGAATCATGCAACCGCCTAAATGTGATCTGGAAAACATATTAAACATTGCAGTACAAAGCTGTTCTTTCTGTATGTACTCTAACTCCCAGAGATAAGTGTGCTGTCAATAGGTCTTTGCTCCAGCAATAAGGGAAACTGCAGGAGCAAAACTGCCTCATCTCAGCCTGGGAAGCAAACTGCCTTTGGATTCCGTTTAGTTTCAGTGAAATAATGCCATCCTGCATGCCCCATTCAAGGAATCATGCAACCGCCTAAATGTGATCTTGAAAACATAGTAAATATTGTAGTACAAAGCTGTCCTTTCTGTATGTTCTCCATCTCCCAGAGATAAGTGTGCTGCCAATAGGTCTTTGCTCCAGCATTAAGGAAAAGTGCAGGAGCAAAACTGCCTCATCTGAGCCTGGGAAGCAAACTGCCTTTGGATTCCGTTTAGTTTAAGTGAAATAAGGCCTTCCTGCATGCCCCATTCAAGGAATCATGCAACCGCCTAAATGTGATCTGGAAATCATAGTAAACATTGCAGTACAAAGCTGTCCTTTCTGTATATACTCTAACTCCCAGAGATAAATGTGCTGCCAATAGGTCTTTGCTCCAGCAATAAGGGAAACTGAAGGAGCAAAACTGCCTCATCTCAGCCTGGGAAGCAAACTGCCTTTGGATTCCGTTTGGTTTCCGTGATATAAGGCTTTCCTGCACTCCCCATTCATGGAACATACAACCGCCTAAATGTGATCTGGAAAACATAGTAAACATTGCAGTACAAAGCTGTCCTTTCTGTATGTACTCTAACTCCCAGAGATAAGTGTGCTGCCAATAGGTCTTTGCTCCAGCATTAAGGGAAACTGCAGGAGCAAAACTGCCTCATCTCAACCTGGGAAGCAAACTGCCTTTGGATTCCGTTTAGTTTCAGTGAAATAAGGCCTTCCTGCATGCCCCATTCAAGGAATCATGCATCCGACTAAATGTGATCTGGAAAACATAGTAAACATTGCAGTACAAAGCTGTCCTTTCCGTAGGTACTCTAACTCCCAGAGATAAGGGTGCTGCAATAGGTCTTTGCTCCAGCATTAAGGGAAACTGCAGGAGCAAAACTGCCTCATCCAGCCTGGGAAGCAAACTGCCTTTGGATTCCGTTTAGTTTCAGTGAAATAAGGCCTTCCTGCATGCCCAATTCAAGGAATCATGCCACCGCCTAAGTGTGATCTGGAAAACATAGTAAACAATGCAGTACAAAGCTGTCCTTTCTATATGTAGTCTAACTCCCAGAGATTAGTGTGCTGCCAAAAGGTCTTTGCTCCAGCATTAAGGGAAACTGCAGGAGGAAGACTGCCTCATCTGAGCCTTGGAAGGAAACTGCCGTTGGATTCCGTTTAGTTTCAGTGAAATAAGGCCTTCCTGCATGCCCCATTTAAAGAATCATGCAACCGCCTAAATGTGATCTGGAAAACATAGTAAATATTGCAGTACAAAGCTGTCCGTTCTGTATGTACTCTAACTCCCAGAGATATGTGTGCTGCCAACAGGTCTTTGCTCCAGCATTAAGGGAACCTGCAGGAGCCAAACTCCCTCAACTCAGCCTGGGAAACAAACGACCTTTGGATTCCGTTTAGTTTCAGTGAAATGAGGCCTTCCTGCATGCCCCATTCAAGGAATAATGCCACCGCCTAAATGTGATCTGGAAAACATAGTAAACATTGCTGTACAAAGCTGTCCTTTCTGTATGTAGTCTAACTCCCAGAGATTAGTGTGCTTCCAATAGGTCTTTGCTCCAGCATTAAGGGAAACTGCAGGAGCAAGACTGCCTCATCTGAGCCTGGGAAGCAAACTGCCTTTGGATTCCGTTTAGTTTCAGTGAAATAAGGCCTTCCTGCATGCCCCATTCAAGGAATCATGCAACCGCTTAATGTGATCTGGAAAACATAGTAAATATTGCAGTACAAAGCTGTCCTTTCTATATGTACTCTAACTCCCAGAGTTAAGTGTGCTGCCAGTAGGTCTTCGCTCCAACAATAAGGGAAACTGCAGGAGCAAAACTGCCTCATCTCAGCCTGGGAAGCAAACTGCCTTTGAATTCTGTTTTGTTTCCGTGAAATAAGGCTTTCCTGAATGCAACATTCAAGGAACATACAACCGCCTAAATGTGATCTGGAAATCATAGTAAACATTGCAGTACAAAGCTGTCCTTTCTGTATGTACTCTAACTCCCAGAGATAAGTGTGCTGCCAATAGGTCTTTGCTCCAGCATTAAGGGAAACTGCAGGAGCAAAACTGCCTCTTCTCAGCCTGGGAAGCAAACTGCCTTTGGATACCGTTTAGTTTCAGTGAAATAAGGCCTTCCTGCATGCCCCATTCAAGGAATCATGCCACACCCTAAATGTGATCTGCAAAACATAGTAAACATTGCAGTACAAAGCTGTCTTTCTGTAGGTACTCTAACTCCCAGAGATAAGGTGCTGCCAATAGGTCTTGGCTCCAGCATTAAGGGAAACTGCAGGAGCAAAACTGCCTCATCCAGCCTCGGAAGCAAACTGCCTTTGGATTCCGTTTAGTTTCAGTGAAATAAGGCCTTCCTGCATGCCCAATTCAGGGAATCATGCCACCGCCTAAATGTGATCTGGAAAACATAGTAAACATTGCAGTACAAAGCTGTCCTTTCTGTATGTAGTCTAACTCCCAGAGATTAGTGTGCTTCCAATAGGTCTTTGCTCCAGCACTAAGGGAAACTGCAGGAGCAAGACTGCCTCATCTGAGCCTGTGAAGCAAACTGCCTTTGGATTCCGTTTAGTTTCAGTGAAATAAGGCCTTCCTGCATGCCCCATTCAAGGAATCATGCCACCGCCTAAATGTGATCTGGAAAACATAGTAAACATTGCTGTACAAAGCTGTCCTTTCTGTATGTAGTCTCACTCCCAGAGATTAGTGTGCTTCCAATAGGTCTTTGCTCCAGCATTAAGGGAAACTGCAGGAGCAAGACTGCCTCATCTGAGCCTGGGAAGCAAACTGCCTTTGGATTCCGTTTAGTTTCAGTGAAATAAGGCCTTCCTGCATGCCCCATTCAAGGAATCAAGCAACCGCTTAATGTGATCTGGAAAACATAGTAAACATTGCAGTACAAAGCTGTCCTTTCTGTATGTACTGTAACTCCCATAGTTAAGTGTGCTGGCAATAGGTCTTCGCTCCAACAATAAGGGAAACTGCAGGAGCAAAACTGCCTCATCTCAGCCTGGGAAGCAAACTGCCTTTGAATTCTGTTTGCTTTCCGTGAAATAAGGCTTCCCTGAATGCAACATTCAAGGAACATACAACCGCCTAAATGTGATCTGGAAAACATAGTAAACATTGCAGTACAAAGCGGTCTTTTCTGTATGTACTCTAACTTCTAGAGATAAGTGTGCTGCCAATAGGTCTTTGCTCCAGCATTAAGGGAAACTGCAGGAGCAAAACTGCCTCATCTCAGCCTGGGAAGCAAACTGCCTTTGGATTCCTTTTAGTTTCAGTTAAATGAGGACTTCCTGCATACCAAATTCAAGGAATCATGCAACCGCCTAAATGTGATCTGGAAAACATAGTAAAGATTGCAGAACGAAGCGGTCTTTTCTGTATGTACTCTAACTTCTAGAGATAAGTGTGCTGCCAATAGGTCTTTGCTCCAGCATTAAGGGAAACTGCAGGAGCAAAACTGCCTCATCTCAGCCTGGGAAGCAAACTGCCTTTGGATTCCGTTTAGTTTCATTGAAATGAGGCCTTCCTGCATGCCCCATTCAAGGAATCATGCAACCGCCTAAATGTGATGTGGAAAACATAGTAAACATTGCAGAACAAAGCTCTCCTTTCTGCATGTACTCTAACTCCCAGAGATATGTGTGCAGGCAATAGGTCTTTGCTCCAGCATTAATTGAAACTGCAGGGGAAAACTGCCTCATCTCAGCCTGGGAAGCAAACTGTCTTCGGATTCCGTTTAGTTTCAGAGAAATAAGGCCTTCCTGCATGCCCCATTCAAGGAATCATGCCACCGCATAAATGTGATCTGGAAAACATAGTAAACATTGCAGCACTAAGCTGTCCTTTCTGCATGTACTCTAACTCCCAGAGATAGGTGTGCTGCCAATAGGTCTTTGCTCCTGCATTAAGGGAAACTGCAGGAGCAAAACTGCCTCATTTCACCCTGGGAAGCAAACTGCCTTTGGATTCCGTTTAGTTTCAGTGAAATAAGGCCTTAATGCATGCCCCATTCAAGGAATCATGCAACCGCCTAAATGTGATCTGGAAAACATAGTAAACATTGCAGTACAAAGCTGTCCCTTCTGTATGTACCCTAGCTCCCAGAGATAAGTGTGCTGCCAATAGGTCTTTGCTCCAGCATTAAGGGAACCTGCAGGAGCCAAACTCCCTCAACTCAGCCTGAGAAATAAACTACCTTTGGATTCCGTTTAGTTTCAGTGAAATTAGGCCGTCCTGCATGCCCCGTTGAAGGAATCATGCATCCGCATAAATGTGATCTGCAAACATAGTAAACATTGCAGAACAAATCTGTCCTTTCTGTATGTACTCTAACTCCCAGAGATAAGTGTGCTGCCAATAGGTCTTGGCTCCAGCATTAAGGGAAACTGCAGGAGCAAAACTGCCTCATCTCAGCCTGGGAAGCAAACTGCCTTTGGATTCCGTTTAGTTTCAGTGAAATAAGGCCTTCCTGCATGCCCAATTCAAGGAATCATGCAACCACCTAAATGTGATCTGGAAAACATAGTAAACATTGCAGTACAAAGCTGTCCTTTCTGTATGTACTCTAACTCCCAGAGATAAGTGTGCTGCCAATAGGTCTTTGCTCCAGCATCAAGGGAAACTGCAGGAGCAAAACTGCCACATTTCAGCCTGGGAAGCAAACTGCCTTTGGATTCCGTTTAGTTTCAGTGAAATAAGGCCTTCCTGCAGGCCCCATTCAAGGAATCATGCAACCACCTAAATGGGATCTGGAAAACATAGTAAACATTGCAGTACAAAGCTGTCCTTTCTGTATGTACTCTAACTCCCAGAGATAAGTGTGCTGCCAATAGGTCTTTGCTCCAGCATCAAGGGAAACTGCAGGAGCAAACTGCCTCATCTCAGCCTGGGAAGCAAACTACCTTTGGATTCGGTTTAGTTTCAGTGAAATAAGGCCTTCCTGCAGGCCCCATTCAAGGAATCATGCAACCACCTAAATGGGATCTGGAAAACATAGTAAACATTGCAGTACAAAGCTGTCCTTTCTGTATGTACTCTAACTCCCAGAGATAAGTGTGCTGCCAATAGGTCTTTGCTCCAGCATCAAGGGAAACTGCAGGAGCAAGACTGCCTCATCTCAGCCTGGGAAGCAAACTGCCTTTGGATTCCGTTTAGTTTCAGTGAAATAAGGCCTTCCTGCAGGCCCCATTCAAGGAATCATGCAACCACCTAAATGGGATCTGGAAAACATAGTAAACATTGCAGTACAAAGCTGTCCTTCTGTATGTACTCTAACTCCCAGAGATAAGTGTGCTGCCAATAGGTCTTTGCTCCAGCATCAAGGGAAACTGCAGGAGCAAAACTGCCTCATCTCAGCCTGGGAAGCAAACTGCCTTTGGATTCCGTTTAGTTTCAGTGAAATAAGGCCTTCCTGCAGGCCCCATTCAAGGAATCATGCAACCACCTAAATGGGATCTGGAAAACATAGTAAACATTGCAGTACAAAGCTGTCCTTTCTGTATGTACTCTAACTCCCAGAGATAAGTGTGCTGCCAATAGGTCTTTGCTCCAGCATTAAGGGAAACTGCAGGAGCAAAACTGCCTCCTCTCAGCCTGGGATGCAAACTGCCTCTGTATTCCTTTTAGTTTCAGTGAAATGAGGACTTCCTGCATGCCAAATTCAAGGAATCATGCAACCGCCTAAATTTGATCTGGAAAACATAGTAAACATTGCAGAACAAAGCTGTCCTTTCTGTATGTACCCTAACTCCCAGAGATAAGTGTGGTGCCAATAGGTCTTTGCTCCAGCATTAAGGGAAACTGCAGGTGCAAAACTGCCTCATCTCAGCCTGGGAAGCAAACTGCCTTTGATTCCGTTTAGTTTCATTGAAATGAGGCCTTCCTGCATGCTCCATTCAAGGAATCATGCAACCGCCTAAATGTGATCTGGAAAACATAGTAAACATTGCCGAACAAAGCTCTCCTTTCTGCATGTACTCTAACTCCCAGAGATATGTGTGCAGCCAATAGGTCTTTGCTCCAGCATTAATTGAAACTGCAGGGGAAAACTGCCTCATCTCATCCTCGGAAGCAAACTGCCTTTAATTCCGTTTAGTTTCAGTGAAATAAGGCCTTCCTGCATGCCCCATTCAAGGAATCATGCCACCGCATAAATGTGATATGGAAAACATAGTAAACATTGCAGCACTAAGCTGTCCTTTCTGCATGTACTCTAACTCCCAGAGATAGGTGTGCTGCCAATAGGTCTTTGCTACTGCATTAAGGGAAACTGCAGGAGCAAAACTGCCTCATTTCACCCTGGGAAGCAAACTGCCTTTGGATTCCGTTTAGTTTCATTGAAATAAGGCCTTCCTGCATGCCCCATTCAAGGAATCGTGCAACCGCCTAAATGTGATCTGGAAAAAATAGTAAACATTGCAGTACAAAGCTGTCCTTTCTGTATGTACTCCTACTCCCAGAGATAAGTGTGCTGCCAAGAGGTCTTGGCTCCAGCATTAAGGGAAACTGCAGGAGCCAAACTCCCTCAACTCAGCCTGGGAAGCAAACTACCTTTGGAATCCGTTTAGTTTCAGTGAAATGAGGCCTTCCTGCATGACCCGTTGAAGGAATCATGCATCCGCCTAAATGGGATCTGGAAAACATAGTAACATTGCAGTAAAAAGCTGTCCTTTCTGTATGTACTCTAACTCCCAGAGATAAGTGTGCTGCCAATAGGTCTTGGCTCCAGCATTAAGGGAAACTGCAGGAGCAAAACTGCCTCATCCAGCCTCGGAAGCAAACTGCCTTTGGATTCCGTTTAGTTTCAGTGAAATAAGGCCTTCCTGCATGCCTAATTCAAGGAATCATGCCACCGCCTAAATGTGATCTGGAAAACATAGTAAACATTGCAGTACAAAGCTGTCCTTTCTGTATGTAGTCTAACTCCCAGAGATTAGTGTGCTTCCAATAGGTCTTTGCTCCAGCATTAAGGGAAACTGCCGGAGCAAGACTGCCTCATCTGAGCCTGGGAAGCAAACTGCCTTTGGATTCGTTTAGTTTCAGTGAAATAAGGCCTTCCTGCAAGCCCCATTCAAGGAATCATGCAACCGCCTAAATGTGATCTGGAAAACATAGTAAACATTGCAGTACAAAGCTGTCCTTTCTGTATGTACTCTAACTCCCAGAGATAAGTGTGCTGCCAATAGGTCTTTGTTCCAGCAATAAGGGAAACAGCAGGAGCAAAACTGCCTCATCTCAGCCTGGGAAGCAAACTGCCTTTGAATTCTGTTTGGTTTCCCTGAAATAAGGCTTTCCTGCATGCAACATTCAACGAACATACAACCGCCTAAATGTGATCTGGAAAACATAGTAAACATTGCAGTACAAAGCTGTCCTTTCTGTATGTACCCTAGCTCCCAGAGATAAGTGTGCTGCCAATAGGACTTGGCTCAAGCATTAAGGGAAACTGCAGGAGCAAAACTGCCTCATCCAGCCTCGGAAGCAAACTGCCTTTGGATTCCGTTTAGTTTCAGTGAAATAAGGCCTTCCTGCATGCCCAATCAAGGAATCATGCCACCACCTAAATGTGATCTGGAAAACATAGTAAACATTGCAGTACAAAGCTGTCCTTTCTGTATGTACTCTAACTCCCAGAGATAAGTGTGTTGCCAATAGGTCTTTGCTCCAGCATTAAGGGAAACAGCAGGAGCAAAACTGCCTCCTCTCAGCCTGGGAAGCAAACTGCCTCTGTATTCTTTTAGTTTCAGTGAAATGAGGACTTCCTGCATGCCAAATTCAAGGAATCATGCAACCGCCTAAATGTGATCTGGAAAACATAGTAAACATTGCAGAACAAAGCTCTCCTTTCTGCATGTACTCTAACTCCCAGAGATATGTGTGCAGCCAATAGGTCTTTGCTCCAGCATTAATTGAACTGCAGGGGAAAATTGCCTCATCTCAGCCTGGGAAGCAAACTGCCTTTAATTCCGTTTAGTTTCAGTGAAATAAGGCCTTCCTGCATGCCCCATTCAAGGAATCATGCCACCGCATAAATGTGATATGGAAAACATAGTGAACATTGCAGCACTAAGCTGTCCTTTCTGCATGTACTCTAACTCCCAGAGATAGGTGTGCTGCCAATAGGTCTTTGCTCCTGCATTAAGGGAGACTGCAGGAGCAAAACTGCCTCATTTCACCCTGGGAAGCAAACTGCCTTTGGAATCCGTTTAGTTTCATTGAAATAAGGCCTTCCTGCATGCCCCATTCAAGGAATCGTGCAACCGCCTAAATGTGATCTGGAAAACATAGTAAACATTGCAGTACAAAGCTGTCCTTTCTGTATGTACTCTAACTCCCAGAGATAAGTGTGCTGCCAATAGGACTTGGCTCCAGCATTAAGGGAAACTGCAGGAGCAAAACTGCCTCATCCAGCCTCGGAAGCAAACTGCCTTTGGATTCCGTTTAGTTTCAGTGAAATAAGGCCTTCCTGCATGCCCAATTCAAGGAATCATGCCACCACCTAAATGTGATCTGGAAAACATAGTAAACATTGCAGTACAAAGCTGTCCTTTCTGTATGTACCCTAACTCCCAGAGATAAGTGTGCTGCCAATAGGTCTTTGCTCCAGCATTAAGGGAACCTGCAGGAGGAAAACTGCCACATTTCACCCTGGGAAGCAAACTGCCTTTGGATTCCGTTTAGTTTCAGTGAAATAAGGCCTTCCTACATGCCAAATTCAAGGAATCATGAAAGCGCCTAAATGTGATCTGGAAAACTTAGTAAACATTGCAGTACAAAGCTGTCCTTTCTGTATGTACTCTAACTCCCAGAGATAAGTGTGCTGCCAATAGGTCTTTGCTCCAGCATTAAGGGAAACTGCAGGAGCAAAACTGCCTTATCTCAGCCTGGGAAGCAAGCTGCCTTTGGATTCCGTTTAGTTTCAGTGAAATAAGGCCTTCCTGCATGCCCCATTCAAGGAATCATTCAACCGCCTAAATGTGACCTGGAAATCATAGTAAATATTGCAGTACAAAGCTGTCTTTCTGTATGTACTCTAACTCCCAGAGATAAGTGGGCTGCCAATAGGTCTTTGCTCCAGCAATAAGGGAAACTGCAGGAGCAAAACTGCCTCATCTCTGCCTGGGAAGCAAACTGCCTTTGGATTCTGTTTGGTTTCCGTAAAATAAGGCTTTCCTGCATGCAAAATTCAAGGAACATAGAACCGCCTAAATGTGTTCTGGAAAACATAGTAAACATTGCAGTACAAAGCTGTCCTTTCTGTATGTAGTCTAACTCCCAGAGATAAGTGTGCTGCCAATAGGTCTTTGCTCCAGCATTAAGGGAAACTGCAGGAGCAAAACTGCCTCATCTCAGCCTGGGAAGCAAACTGCCTTTGGATTCTGTTTAGTTTCACTGAAATGAGGCCTTCCTGCATGCCCCATTCAAGGAATCATGCAACCGCCTAAATGTGATCTGGAAAACATAGTAAACATTGCATAACAAAGCTCTACTTTCTGCATGTACTCTAACTCCCAGAGATATGTGTGCTGCCAATAGGTCTTTGCTCCAGCATTAATTGAAACTGCAGGGGAAAACTGCCTCATCTCAGCCTGGGAAGCAAACTGCCTTTGGATTCCGTTTAGTTTCAGTGAAATAAGGCCATCCTGCATGCCAAATTCAAGGAATCATGCAACCGCATAAATGTGATCTGAAAACATAGTAAACATTGCAGAACAAAGCTGTCCTTTCTGTATGTACTCTAACTCCCAGAGATAAGTGTGCTGCCAATAGGTCTTTGCTCCAGCATTAAGGGAAACTGCAGGAGCCAAACTCCCTCAACTCAGCCTGGGAAACAAACTACCTTTGGATTCCGTTTAGTTTCAGTGAAATGAGGCCTTCCTGCATGCCCCGTTGAAGGAATCATGCCACTGCCTAAATGTGATCTGGAAAACATAGTAAACATTGCAGTACAAAGCTGTCCTTTCTGTATGTAGTCTAACTCCCAGAGATTAGTGTGCTGCCAATAGGTCTTTGCTCCAGCATTAAAGGAAACTGCAGGAGCAAGACTGCCTCATCTGAGAATGGGAAGCAAACTGCCTTTGGATTCCGTTTAGTTTCATTATAATGAGGCCTTCCTGCATGCCCCATTCAAGGAATCATGCAACCGCCTAAATGTGATCTGGAAAACATAGTAAACCTTGCAGAACAAAGCTCTCCTTTCTGCATGTACTCTAACTCCCAGAGATATGTGTGCTGCCAATAGGTCTTTGCTCCAGCATTAATTGAAACTGCAGGGGAAAACTGCCTCATCTCAGCCTGGGAAGCAAACTGCCTTTGGATTCCGTTTAGTTTCAGTGAAATAAGGCCTTCCTGCATGCCCAATTCAAGAAATCATGCCACCGCCTAAATGTGATCTGGAAAACATAGTAAACACTGCAGTACAAAGCTGTCCTTTCTGTATGTAGTCTAACTCCCAGAGATTAGTGTGCTTCCAATAGGTCTTTGCTCCAGCATTAAGGGAAACTGCAGGAGCAAGACTGCCTCATCTGAGCCTGTGAAGCAAACTGCCTTTGGATTCCGTTTAGTTTCAGTGAAATAAGGCCTTCCTGCATGCCCCATTCAAGGAATCATGCAACCGCCTAAATGTGATCTGGAAAACATAGTAAACATTGCAGTACAAAGCTGTCCTTTCTGTATGTACTCTAACTCCCAGAGATAAGTGTGCTGCCAATAGGTCTTTGCTCCAGCATTAAGGGAAACTGCAGGAGCAAAACTGCCTCATCTCAGCCTGGGAAGCAAACTGCCTTTGGATTCCGTTTAGTTTCATTGAAATGAGGCCTTCCTGCATGCCCCATTCAAGGAATCATGCCACCGCCTAAATGTGATCTGGAAAACATAGTAAACATTGCAGCACTAAGCTGTCCTTTCTGCATGTACTCTAACTCCCAGAGATAAGTGTGCTGCCAATAGGTCTTTGCTCCAGCATTAAGGGAAACTGCAGGAGCAAAACTGCCTCATCTCAGCCTGGGAAGCAAACTGCCTTTGGATTCCGTTTAGTTTCATTCAAATGAGGCCTTCCTGCATGCCCCATTCTAGGAATCATGCAACCGCCTAAATGTGATCTGGAAAACATAGTAAACATTGCAGAACAAAGCTCTCCTTTCTGCATGTGCTCTAACTCCCAGAGATATGTGTGCTGCCAATAGGTCTTTCCTCCAGCATTAATTGAAACTGCAGGGGAAAACTGCCTCATCTCACCCTGGGAAGCAAACCCCCTTTGGATTCCGTTTAGTTTCAGTGAAATAAGGCCTTCCTGCATGCCCCATTCAAGGAATCATGCAACCGACTAAATGTGATCTGGAAAACTTAGTAAACATTGCAGTACAAAGCTGTCCTTTCTGTATGTACACTAACTCCCAGGGATAAGTGTGCTGCCAATAGGTCTTTGCTCCAGCATTAATTGAAACTGCAGGGGAAAACTGCCTCATCTCACCCTGGGAAGCAAACCCCCTTTGGATTCCGTTTAGTTTCAGTGAAATAAGGCCTTCCTGCATGCCGCATTCAAGGAATCATGCCACCGCATAAATGAGATCTGACAAACATAGTAAACATTGCAGTACAAAATTGTCCTTTCTGTATGTACTCTAACTCCCAGAGATAAATGGGATGCCAATAGGTCTTTGCTAAAGCAATAAGGGAAACTGCAGGAGCAAAACTGACTCATCACAGCCTGGGAAGCAAACTGCCTTTGGATTCTGTTTGGTTTCCGTGAAATAAGGCTTTCCTGCATGCAACATTCAAGGAACATAGAACCGCCTAAATGTGATCTGGAAAACATAGTAAACATTGCAGTACAAAGCTGTCCTTTCTGTATGTACTCTAACTCCCAGACATAAGTGTGCTTCCAATAGGTCTTTGCTCCAGCATTAAGGAAACTGCAGGAGCCATACTGCCTCATCTGAGCCTGGGAAGCAAACTGTCTTTGGATTCCGTTTAGTTTCAGTGAAATGAGGGCTTCCTGCATGCCCCATTCAAGGAATCATGCAACCGCCTAAATGTGATCTGGAAAACATAGTAAACATTGCAGTACAAAGTTGTCTTTCTGTATTTACTCTTACTCCAGAGATAAGTGTGCTGCCAATAGGACTTTGCTCTAGCATTAAGGGAAACTGCAGGAGCAAAACTGCCTTATCGCAGCCTGGGAAACAAACTGCCTTTGGAATCCGTTTAGTTTCAGTGAAATAAGGCCTTCCTGCAAACCCCATTCAGGAATCATGCAACCCCCTATTTGTGATCTGGTAAATATAGTAAACATTGCAGTACAAAGCTGTCCTTTCTGTATGTAGTCTAACTCCAAGAGATTAGTGTGCTGCCAATAGGTCTTTGCTCCAGCATTAAGGGAAACTGCAGGAGCAAAACTGCCTCATCTCAGCCTGGGAAGCAAACTGCCTTTGAATTCTGTTTGGTTTCCCTGAAATAAGGCTTTCCTGCATGCAACATTCAAGGAACGTACAACCGCCTAAATGTGATCTGGAAAACATAGTAAACATTGCAGTACAAAGCTGTAATTTCTGTATGTACCCTAACTCCCAGAGATAAGTTTGCTGCCAATAGGTCTTTGCTCCAGCATTAAGGGAAACTGCATTAGCAAAACTGCCTCATTTCAACCTGGGAAGCAAACTGCCTTTGGATTCCGTTTAGTTTCAGTGAAATAAGGCCTTCGTGCATGCCCCATTCTAGGAATCATTCAACCGCCTAAATGTGATCTGGAAATCATAGTAAACATTGCAGTACAAAGCTGTCCTTTCTGTATGTACTCTAACTCCCAGGGATAAATGGGCTGCCAATAGGTCTTTGCTCCAGCAATAAGGGAAACTGCAGGAGCAAAACTGCCTCATCTCAGCCTGGGAAGCAAACTGCCTTTGGATTCCGTTTAGTTTCAGTGAAATAAGGCCATCCTGCATGCCAAATTCAAGGAATCATGCAACCGCATAAATGTGATCTGAAAACATAGTAAACATTGCAGAACAAAGCTGTCCTTTCTGTATGTACTCTAACTCCCAGAGATAAGTGTGCTGCCAATAGGTCTTTGCTCCAGCATTAAGGGAAACTGCAGGAGCCAAACTCCCTCAACTCAGCCTGGGAAACAAACTACCTTTGGATTCCGTTTAGTTTCAGTGAAATGAGGCCTTCCTGCATGCCCCGTTGAAGGAATCATGCCACTGCCTAAATGTGATCTGGAAAACATAGTAAACATTGCAGTACAAAGCTGTCCTTTCTGTATGTAGTCTAACTCCCAGAGATTAGTGTGCTGCCAATAGGTCTTTGCTCCAGCATTAAAGGAAACTGCAGGAGCAAGACTGCCTCATCTGAGAATGGGAAGCAAACTGCCTTTGGATTCCGTTTAGTTTCATTATAATGAGGCCTTCCTGCATGCCCCATTCAAGGAATCATGCAACCGCCTAAATGTGATCTGGAAAACATAGTAAACCTTGCAGAACAAAGCTCTCCTTTCTGCATGTACTCTAACTCCCAGAGATATGTGTGCTGCCAATAGGTCTTTGCTCCAGCATTAATTGAAACTGCAGGGGAAAACTGCCTCATCTCAGCCTGGGAAGCAAACTGCCTTTGGATTCCGTTTAGTTTCAGTGAAATAAGGCCTTCCTGCATGCCCAATTCAAGAAATCATGCCACCGCCTAAATGTGATCTGGAAAACATAGTAAACACTGCAGTACAAAGCTGTCCTTTCTGTATGTAGTCTAACTCCCAGAGATTAGTGTGCTTCCAATAGGTCTTTGCTCCAGCATTAAGGGAAACTGCAGGAGCAAGACTGCCTCATCTGAGCCTGTGAAGCAAACTGCCTTTGGATTCCGTTTAGTTTCAGTGAAATAAGGCCTTCCTGCATGCCCCATTCAAGGAATCATGCAACCGCCTAAATGTGATCTGGAAAACATAGTAAACATTGCAGTACAAAGCTGTCCTTTCTGTATGTACTCTAACTCCCAGAGATAAGTGTGCTGCCAATAGGTCTTTGCTCCAGCATTAAGGGAAACTGCAGGAGCAAAACTGCCTCATCTCAGCCTGGGAAGCAAACTGCCTTTGGATTCCGTTTAGTTTCATTGAAATGAGGCCTTCCTGCATGCCCCATTCAAGGAATCATGCCACCGCCTAAATGTGATCTGGAAAACATAGTAAACATTGCAGCACTAAGCTGTCCTTTCTGCATGTACTCTAACTCCCAGAGATAAGTGTGCTGCCAATAGGTCTTTGCTCCAGCATTAAGGGAAACTGCAGGAGCAAAACTGCCTCATCTCAGCCTGGGAAGCAAACTGCCTTTGGATTCCGTTTAGTTTCATTCAAATGAGGCCTTCCTGCATGCCCCATTCTAGGAATCATGCAACCGCCTAAATGTGATCTGGAAAACATAGTAAACATTGCAGAACAAAGCTCTCCTTTCTGCATGTGCTCTAACTCCCAGAGATATGTGTGCTGCCAATAGGTCTTTCCTCCAGCATTAATTGAAACTGCAGGGGAAAACTGCCTCATCTCACCCTGGGAAGCAAACCCCCTTTGGATTCCGTTTAGTTTCAGTGAAATAAGGCCTTCCTGCATGCCCCATTCAAGGAATCATGCAACCGACTAAATGTGATCTGGAAAACTTAGTAAACATTGCAGTACAAAGCTGTCCTTTCTGTATGTACACTAACTCCCAGGGATAAGTGTGCTGCCAATAGGTCTTTGCTCCAGCATTAATTGAAACTGCAGGGGAAAACTGCCTCATCTCACCCTGGGAAGCAAACCCCCTTTGGATTCCGTTTAGTTTCAGTGAAATAAGGCCTTCCTGCATGCCGCATTCAAGGAATCATGCCACCGCATAAATGAGATCTGACAAACATAGTAAACATTGCAGTACAAAATTGTCCTTTCTGTATGTACTCTAACTCCCAGAGATAAATGGGATGCCAATAGGTCTTTGCTAAAGCAATAAGGGAAACTGCAGGAGCAAAACTGACTCATCACAGCCTGGGAAGCAAACTGCCTTTGGATTCTGTTTGGTTTCCGTGAAATAAGGCTTTCCTGCATGCAACATTCAAGGAACATAGAACCGCCTAAATGTGATCTGGAAAACATAGTAAACATTGCAGTACAAAGCTGTCCTTTCTGTATGTACTCTAACTCCCAGACATAAGTGTGCTTCCAATAGGTCTTTGCTCCAGCATTAAGGAAACTGCAGGAGCCATACTGCCTCATCTGAGCCTGGGAAGCAAACTGTCTTTGGATTCCGTTTAGTTTCAGTGAAATGAGGGCTTCCTGCATGCCCCATTCAAGGAATCATGCAACCGCCTAAATGTGATCTGGAAAACATAGTAAACATTGCAGTACAAAGTTGTCTTTCTGTATTTACTCTTACTCCAGAGATAAGTGTGCTGCCAATAGGACTTTGCTCTAGCATTAAGGGAAACTGCAGGAGCAAAACTGCCTTATCGCAGCCTGGGAAACAAACTGCCTTTGGAATCCGTTTAGTTTCAGTGAAATAAGGCCTTCCTGCAAACCCCATTCAGGAATCATGCAACCCCCTATTTGTGATCTGGTAAATATAGTAAACATTGCAGTACAAAGCTGTCCTTTCTGTATGTAGTCTAACTCCAAGAGATTAGTGTGCTGCCAATAGGTCTTTGCTCCAGCATTAAGGGAAACTGCAGGAGCAAAACTGCCTCATCTCAGCCTGGGAAGCAAACTGCCTTTGAATTCTGTTTGGTTTCCCTGAAATAAGGCTTTCCTGCATGCAACATTCAAGGAACGTACAACCGCCTAAATGTGATCTGGAAAACATAGTAAACATTGCAGTACAAAGCTGTAATTTCTGTATGTACCCTAACTCCCAGAGATAAGTTTGCTGCCAATAGGTCTTTGCTCCAGCATTAAGGGAAACTGCATTAGCAAAACTGCCTCATTTCAACCTGGGAAGCAAACTGCCTTTGGATTCCGTTTAGTTTCAGTGAAATAAGGCCTTCGTGCATGCCCCATTCTAGGAATCATTCAACCGCCTAAATGTGATCTGGAAATCATAGTAAACATTGCAGTACAAAGCTGTCCTTTCTGTATGTACTCTAACTCCCAGGGATAAATGGGCTGCCAATAGGTCTTTGCTCCAGCAATAAGGGAAACTGCAGGAGCAAAACTGCCTCATCTCAGCCTGGGAAGCAAACTGCCTTTGGATTCCGTTTAGTTTCATTGAAATGAGGTCTTCCTGCATGCCCCATCAAGGAATCATGCAACCGCCTAAATGTGATCTGGAAAACATAGTAAACATTGCAGAGCAAAGCTCTCCTTTCTGCATGTACTCTAACTCCCAGAGATATGTGTGCTGCCAATAGGTCTTTGCTCCAGCATTAAGGGAAACTGCAGGGGAAAACTGCCTCATCTCAGTTTGGGAAGCAAACTGCCTTTGGATTCCGTTTAGTTTCAGGGAAATAAGGCCTTCCTTCGTGCCCCACTCAAGGAATCATGCCACCGCATAAATGTGATCTGGAAAACAAGGTAAACATTGCAGTACAAAGCTGTCCTTTCTGTATGTACTCTAACTCCCAGAGATAAGTGTGCTGCCAATAGGTCTTTGCTCCTGCATTAAGGGAAACTGCAGGAGCAAAACTGCCTCATTTCACCCTGGGAAGCAAACTGCCTTTGGATTCCATTTAGTTTCAGTGAAATAAGGCCTTCCTGCATGCCAAATTCAAGGAATCATGCAACCGCCTAAATGTGATCTGGAAAACATAGTAAACATTGCAGAACAAAGCTGTCCTTTCTGTATGTACTCTTACTTCTAGAGACAAGTGTGCTGCCAATAGGTCTTTGCTCCAGAATTAAGGGAAACTGCAGGGCAAAACTGCCTCTTCTCAGCCTGGGAAGCAAACTGCCTTTGGATTCCGTTTAGTTTCAGTGAAATAAGGCCTTCCTGCATGCCCCATTCAAGGAATCATGCCACCGCCTAAATGTGACCTGGAAAATTTAGTAAACATTGCAGTACAAAGCTGTCCTTTCTGTATGTACCCTCACTCCCAGAGATAAGTTTTCTGCCAATAGGTATTTGCTCCAGCATTAAGGGAAACTGCAGGAGCAAAACTGCCTCATTTCACACTGGGAAACAAACTGCCTTTGGATTCCGTTTAGTTTCAGTGAAATAAGGCCTTCCTGCATGCCCCATCAAGGAATCATGCAACCGCCTAAATGTGATCTGGAAAACTTAGTAAACATTGCAGTACAAAGCTGTCCTTTCTTTATGTAGCCTAACTCCCAGAAATAAGTGTGCTGCCAATAGGTCTTTGCTCCAGCATTAAGGGAAACTGCAGGAGCAAAACTGCCTCATCTCAGCCTGGGAAGCAAGCTGCCTTTGGATTCCGTTTAGTTTCAGTGAAATAAGGCCTTCCTGCATGCCCCATTCAAGTAAAAATTCAACCGCCTAAATGTGATCTGGAAATCATAGTAAACATTGCAGTACAAAGCTGTCCTTTCTGTATGTACTTTAACTCCCAGAGATAAATGGGCTGCCATTAGGTCTTTGCTCCAGCAATAAGGGAACCTGCAGGAGCAAAACTGCCTCATCTCAGCCTGGGAAGCAAACTGCCTTTGGATTCCGTTTAGTTTCATTGAAATGAGGCCTTCCTGCATGCCCCATTCAAGGAATCATGCAACCGCCTAAATGTAATATGGAAAACATAGTAAACATTGCAGAAAAAAGCTCTCCGTTCTGCATGTACTCTAACTCCCAGAGATATGTGTGCTGCCAATAGGTCTTTGCTCCAGCATTAAGGGAAACTGCAGGGGAAAACTGCCTCATCTCAGCCTGGGAAGCAAACTGCCTTTGGATTCCGTTTAGTTTCAGTGAAATAAGGCCTTCCTGCATGTACCATTCAAGGACTCATGCCACCGCATAAATGTGATCTGGATAACATAGTAAACATTGCAGTACAAAGCTGTCCTTTCTGTATGTACTCTAACTCCCAGAGATAAGTGTGCTGCCAATAGGTCTTTGCTCCAGCATTAAGGGAAACTGCAGGAGCAAAACTGCCTCATCTCAGCCTGGGAAGCAATCTTTCTTTGGATTCCGTTTAGTTTCAGTGAAATAAGGCCTTCGTGCATGCCCCATTCAAGGAATCATTCAACCGCCAAAATGTGATCTGGAAATCATAGTAAACATTGCAGTACAAAGCTGTCCTTTCTGTATGTAGTCTAACTCCCAGAGATAAGTGTGCTGCCAATAGGACTTTGCTCCAGCAATAAGGGAAACTGCAGGAGCAAAACTGCCTCATCTCAGCCTGGGAAGCAAACTGCCTTTGGATTCTGTTTGGTTTCCGTGAAATAAGGCTTTCCTGCATGCAACATTCAAGGAACATTGAACTGCCTAAATGTGATCTGGAAAACATAGTAAACATTGCAGTACAAAGCTGTCCTTTCTGTATGTAGTGTAACTCCCAGAGATAAGTGTGCTGCCAATAGGTCTTTGCTCTAGCATTAAGTGAAACTGCAGGAGCAAAACTGCCTCATCTCAGCCTGGGAAGCAAACTGCCTTTGGATTCCGTTTAGTTTCATTGAAATGAGGCCTTCCTGCATGCCCCATTCAAGGAAACATGCAACCGCCTAAATGTGATCTGGAAAACATAGTAAACATTGCAATACAAAGCTGTCCTTTCTGTATGTACTCTAACTCCCAGAGATAAGTGTGCTGCCAATAGGTCTTTGCTCCAGCATTAAGGTAATGTGCAGGAGCAAAACTGCCTCATTTCACCCTGGGAAGCAAGCTGCCTTTGGATTCCGTTTAGTTTCAGTGAAATAAGGCCTTCCTGCATGCCCCATTCAAGGAATCATTCAACCGCCTAAATGTGATCTGGAAAACATAGTAAACATTGCAGAACAAAGCTCTACTTTCTGCATGTACTCTAACTCCCAGAGATATGTGTGCTGCCAATAGGTCTTTGCTCCAGCATTAATTGAAACTGCAGGGGAAAACTGCCTCATCTCAGCCTGGGAAGCAAACTGCCTTAGGATTCCGTTTAGTTTCAGTGAAATAAGGCCATCCTGCATGCCAAATTCAAGGAATCATGCAACCGCCTAAATGTGATCTGGAAAACATAGTAAACATTGCAGAACAAAGCTGTCCTTTCTGTATGTAGTCTAACTCCCAGAGATAACTGTGCTGCAATAGGTCTTTGCTCCAGCATTAAGGGAAACTGCAGGAGCCAAACTCCCTCAATTCAGCCTGGGAAACAAACTACCTTTGGATTCCGTTTAGTTTCAGTGAAATGAGGCCTTCCTGCATGCCCCGTTGAAGGAATCATGCCACCGCCTAAATGTGATCTGGAAAACATAGTATACATTGCAGTACAAAGCTGTCCTTTCTGTATGTAGTCTAACTCCCAGAGATAAGTGTGCTGCCAATAGGTCTTTGCTCCAGCATTAAGGGAAACTGCAGGAGCAAAAGTGCCTCATCTCAGCCTGGGAAGCAAACTGCCTTTGGATTCCGTTTAGTTTCATTGAAATGAGGTCTTCCTGCATGCCCCATCAAGGAATCATGCAACCGCCTAAATGTGATCTGGAAAA
This sequence comes from Smutsia gigantea, assembly GCA_032199065.1. NCBI lineage: Eukaryota > Metazoa > Chordata > Mammalia > Pholidota > Manidae > Smutsia > Smutsia gigantea. Next base: position 33,522 of record JAVSCE010010846.1, read on the forward strand.
CATAGTAAACATTGCAGAACAAAGCTGTCCTTTCTGCATGTACTCTAACTCCCAGAGATATGTCTGCTGCCAATAGGTCTTTGCTCCAGCATTAAGGGAAACTGCAGGGGAAAACTGCCTCATCTCAGCTTGGGAAGCAAACTGCCTTTGGATTCCGTTTAGTTTCAGGGAAATAAGGCCTTCCTGCATGCCCCACTCAAGGAATCATGCCACCGCATAAATGTGATATGGAAAACAAGGTAAACATTGCAGTACAAAGCTGTCCTTTCTGTATGTACTCTAACTCCCAGAGATAAGTTTGCTGCCAATAGGTCTTTGCTCCTGCATTAAGGGAAACTGCAGGAGCAAAACTGCCTCATTTCACCCTGGGAAGCAAACTGCCTTTGGATTCCATTTAGTTTCAGTGAAATAAGGCCTTCCTGCATGCCAAATACAAGGAATCATGCAACCGCCTAAATGTGATCTGGAAAACATAGTAAACATTGCAGAACAAAGCTGTCCTTTCTGTATGTACTCTTACTTCTAGAGATAAGTGTTCTGCCAATAGGTCTTTGCTCCAGCATTAAGGGAAACAGCAGGGCAAAACTGCCTCTTCTCAGCCTGGGAAGCAAACTGCCTTTGGATTCCGTTTAGTTTCAGTGAAATAAGGCCTTCCTGCATGCCCCATTCAAGGAATCATGCCACCGCCTAAATGTGATCTGGAAAATTTAGCAAACATTGCAGTACAAAGCTGTCCTTTCTGTATGTACCCTCACTCCCAGAGATAAGTTTTCTGCCAATAGGTCTTTGCTCCAGCATTAAGGGAAACTGCAGGAGCAAAACTGCCTCATTTCACCCTGGGAAACAAACTGCCTTTGGATTCCGTTTAGTTTCAGTGAAATAAGGCCTTCCTGCATGCCCCATCAAGGAATCATGCAACCGCCTTAATGTGATCTGGAAAACTTAGTAAACATTGCAGTACAAAGCTGTCATTTCTGTATGTAGTCTAATTCCCAGAGATAAGTGTGCTGCCAATAGGTCTTTGCTCCAGCAATAAGGGAAACTGCAGGAGCAAAACTGCCTCATCTCAGCCTGGGAAGCAAACTGCCTTTGGATTCTGTTTGGTTTGCGTAAAATAAGGCTTTCCTGCATGCAACATTCAAGGAACATAGAACCGCCTAAATGGGTTCTGGAAAACATAGTAAACATTGCAGTACAAAGCTGTCCTTTCTGTATGTACTCTAACTCCCAGAGATAAGTGTGCTGCCAATAGGTCTTTGCTCCAGCATTAAGGGAAACTGCAGGAGCAAAACTGCCTCATCTCAGCCTGGGAAGCAATCTTTCTTTGGATTCCGTTTAGTTTCAGTGAAATAAGGCCTTCCTGCATGCCCCATTCAAGGAATCATTCAACCGCCAAAATGTGATCTGGAAATCATAGTAAACATTGCAGTACAAAGCTGTCCTTTCTGTATGTAGTCTAACTCCCAGAGATAAGTGTGCTGCCAATAGGACTTTGCTCCAGCAATAAGGGAAACTGCAGGAGCAAAACTGCCTCATCTCAGCCTGGGAAACAAACTGCCTTTGGATTCTGTTTGGTTTCCGTGAAATAAGGCTTTCCTGCATGCAACATTCAAGGAACATAGAACTGCCTAAATGTGATCTGGAAAACATAGTAAACATTGCAGTACAAAGCTGTCCTTTCTGTATGTAGTGTAACTCCCAGAGATAAGTGTGCTGCCAATAGGTCTTTGCTCTAGCATTAAGTGAAACTGCAGGAGCAAAACTGCCTCATCTCAGCCTGGGAAGCAAATTGCCTTTGGATTCCATTTAGTTTCATTGAAATGAGGCCTTCCTGCATGCCCCATTCAAGGAATCATGCAACCGCCTAAATGTGATCTGGAAAACATAGTAAACATTGCAATACAAAGCTGTCCTTTCTGTATGTACTCTAACTCCCAGAGATAAGTGTGCTGCCAATAGGTCTTTGCTCCAGCATTAAGGGAATGTGCAGGAGCAAAACTGCCTCATTTCACCCTGGGAAGCAAGCTGCCTTTGGATTCCGTTTAGTTTCAGTGAAATAAGGCCTTCCTGCATGCCCCATTCAAGGAATCATTCAACCGCCTAAATGTGATCTGGAAAACATAGTAAACATTGCAGAACAAAGCTCTTCTTTCTGCATGTACTCTAACTCCCAGAGATATGTGTGCTGCCAATAGGTCTTTGCTCCAGCATTAATTGAAACTGCAGGGGAAAACTGCCTCATCTCAGCCTGGGAAGCAAACTGCCTTAGGATTCCGTTTAGTTTCAGTGAAATAAGGCCATCCTGCATGCCAAATTCAAGGAATCATGCAACCGCCTAAATGTGATCTGGAAAACATAGTAAACATTGCAGAACAAAGCTGTCCTTTCTGTATGTAGTCTAACTCCCAGAGATAACTGTGCTGCAATAGGTCTTTGCTCCAGCATTAAGGGAAACTGCAGGAGCCAAACTCCCTCAACTCAGCCTGGGAAACAAACTACCTTTGGATTCCGTTTAGTTTCAGTGAAATGAGGCCTTCCTGCATGCCCCGTTGAAGGAATCATGCCACTGCCTAAATGTGATCTGGAAAACATAGTAAACATTGCAGTACAAAGCTGTCCTTTCTGTATGTACTCTAACTCCCAGAGATAAGTGTGCTGCCAATAGGTCTTTGCTCCAGCATTAAGGGAAACTGCAGGAGCAAAACTGCCTCATCTCAGCCTGGGAAGCAAACTGCCTTTGGATTCCGTTTAGTTTCATTGAAATGAGGTCTTCCTGCATGCCCCATCAAGGAATCATGCAACCGCCTAAATGTGATCTGGAAAACATAGTAAACATTGCAGAACAAAGCTCTCCTTTCTGCATGTACTCTAACTCCCAGAGATATGTCTGCTGCCAATAGGTCTTTGCTCCAGCATTAAGGGAAACTGCAGGGGAAAACTGCCTCATCTCAGCTTGGGAAGCAAACTGCCTTTGGATTCCGTTTAGTTTCAGGGAAATAAGGCCTTCCTGCATGCCCCACTCAAGGAATCATGCCACCGCATAAATGTGATATGGAAAACCAGGTAAACATTGCAGTACAAAGCTGTCCTTTCTGTATGTACTCTAACTCCCAGAGATAAGTTTGCTGCCAATAGGTCTTTGCTCCTGCATTAAGGGAAACTGCAGGAGCAAAACTGCCTCATTTCAGCCTGGGAAGCAAACTGCCTTTGGATTCCATTTATTTTCAGTGAAATAAGGCCTTCCTGCATGCCAAATTCAAGGAATCATGCAACCGCCTAAATGTGATCTGGAAAACATAGTAAACATTGCAGAACAAAGCTGTCCTTTCTGTATGTACTCTTACTTCTAGAGATAAGTGTTCTGCCAATAGGTCTTTGCTCCAGCATTAAGGGAAACAGCAGGGCAAAACTGCCTCTTCTCAGCCTGGGAAGCAAACTGCCTTTGGATTCCGTTTAGTTTCAGTGAAATAAGGCCTTCCTGCATGCCCCATTCAAGGAATCATGCAACCGCCTAAATGTGATCTGGAAAATTTAGCAAACATAGCAGTACAAAGCTGTCCTTTCTGTATGTACCCTCACTCCCAGAGATAAGTTTTCTGCCAATAGGTCTTTGCTCCAGCATAAAGGGAACCTGCAGGAGCAAAACTGCCTCATTTCACCCTGGGAAAAAAACTGCCTTTGGATTCCGTTTAGTTTCAGTGAAATAAGGCCTTCCTGCATGCCCCATCAAGGAATCATGCAACCGCCTTAATGTGATCTGGAAAACTTAGTAAACATTGCAGTACAAAGCTGTCATTTCTGTATGTAGTCTAATTCCCAGAGATAAGTGTGCTGCCAATAGGTCTTTGCTCCAGCAATAAGGGAAACTGCAGGAGCAAAACTGCCTCATCTCAGCCTGGGAAGCAAACTGCCTTTGGATTCTGTTTGGTTTGCGTAAAATAAGGCTTTCCTGCATGCAACATTCAAGGAACATAGAACCGCCTAAATGGGTTCTGGAAAACATAGTAAACATTGCAGTACAAAGCTGTCCTTTCTGTATGTAGTCTAACTCCCAGAGATAAGTGTGCTGCCAATAGGTCTTTGCTCCAGCATTAAGGGAAACTGCAGGAGCAAAACTGCCTCATCTCAGCCTGGGAAGCAAACTGCGTTTGGATTCCGTTTAGTTTCACTGAAATGAGGCCTTCCTGCATGCCCCATTCAAGGAATCATGCAACCGCCTAAATGTGATCTGGAAAACATAGTAAACATTGCAGAACAAAGCTCTACTTTCTGCATGTACTCTAACTCCCAGAGATATGTGTGCTGCCAATAGGTCTTTGCTCCAGCATTAATTGAAACTGCAGGGGAAAACTGCCTCATCTCAGCCTGGGAAGCAAACTGCCTTTGGATTCCGTTTAGTTTCAGTGAAATAAGGCCATCCTGCATGCCAAATTCAAGGAATCATGCAACCGCCTAAGTGTGATCTGGAAAACATAGTAAACATTGCAGAACAAGGCTGTCCTTTTTGTATGTAGTCTAGCTCCCAGAGATAAGTGTGCTGCCATTAGGTCTTTGCTCCAGCATAAAGGGAAACTGCAGGAGCCAAACTCCCTCAACTCAGCCTGGGAAACAAACTACCTTTGGATTCCGTTTAGTTTCAGTGAAATGAGGCCTTCCTGCATGCCCCATTGAAGTAATCATGCCACCGCCTAAATGTGATCTGGAAAACATAGTAAACATTGAAGTACAAAGCTGTCCTTTCTGTATGTAGTCTAACTCCCAGAGATAAGTGTGCTGCCAACAGGTCTTTCTCTAGCATTAAGGGAAACTGCAGGAGCAAAACTGCCTCATCTCAGCCTGGGAAGCAAACTGCCTTTGGATTCCGTTTAGTTTCAGTGAAATGAGGTCTTCCTGCATGCCCCATCAAGGAATCATGCAACCGCCTAAATGTGATCTGGAAAACATAGTAAACATTGCAGAACAAAGCTCTCCTTTCTGCATGTACTCTAACTCCCAGAGATATATGTGCTGCCAATAGGTCTTTGCTCCAGCATTAAGGGAAACTGCAGGGGAAAACTGCCTCATTTCACCCTGGGAAACAAACTGCCTTTGGATTCCGTTTAGTTTCAGGGAAATAAGGCCTTCCTGCATGCCCCATCAAGGAATCATGCCACCGCATAACTGTGATCTGGCAAACAAGGTAAACATTGCAGTACAAAGCTGTCATTTCTGTATGTAGTCTAATTCCCAGAGATAAGTGTGCTGCCAATAGGTCTTGGCTCCAGCAATAAGGGAAACTGCAGGAGCAAAACTGCCTCATCTCAGCCTGGGAAGCAAACTGCCTTTGGATTCTGTTTGGTTTCCGTAAAATAAGGCTTTCCTGCATGCAACATTCAAGGAACATAGAACCGCCTAAATGTGTTCTGGAAAACATAGTAAACATTGCAGTACAAAGCTGTCCTTTCTGTATGTAGTCTAACTCCCAGAGATAAGTGTGCTGCCAATAGGTCTTTGCTCCAGCATTAAGGGAAACTGCAGGAGCAAAACTGCCTCATCTCAGCCTGGGAAGCAAACTGCCTTTGGATTCCGTTTAGTTTCACTGAAATGGGGCCTTCCTGCATGCCCCATTCAAGGAATCATGCAACCGCCTAAATGTGATCTGGAAAACATAGTAAACATTGCAGAACAAAGCTCTACTTTCTGCATGTACTCTAACTCCCAGAGATATGTGTACTGCCAATAGGTCTTTCCTCCAGCATTAATTGAAACTGCAGGGGAAAACTGCCTCATCTCAGCCTGGGAAGCAAACTGCCTTTGGATTCCGTTTAGTTTCAGTGAAATAAGGCCTTCCTGCATGCCCCATTCAAGGAATCATGCCACCGCATAAATGTGATCTGGAAAACATAGTAAACATTGCAGCACTAAGCTGTCCTTTCTGCATGTACTCTAACTCCCAGAGATAAGTGTGCTGCCAATAGGTCTTTGCTCCTGCATTAAGGGAAACTGCAGGAGCAAAACTGCCTCATTTCACCCTGGGAAACAAACTGCCTTTGGATTCCGTTTAGTTTCAGTGAAATAAGGCCTTCCTGCATGCCAAACTCAAGGAATCATGCAACCCCCTAAATGTGATCTGGAAAACATAGTAAATATTGCAGAACAAAGCTGTCCTTTCTGTAGGTACTCTAACTCCCAGAGATAAGTGTGCTGCCAATAGGTCTTGGCTCCAGCATTAAGGGAAACTGCAGGAGCCAAACTCCCTCAACTCAGCCTAGGAAACAGACTACCTTTGGATTCCGTTCAGTTTCAGTGAAATGAGGCAATCCTGCATGCCCCGTTGAAGGAATCATGCATACGCCTAAATTTGATCTGGAAAACTTAGTAAACATTGCAGTACAAAGCTGTCCTTTCTGTATGTACTCTAACTCCCAGAGATAAGTGTGCTGCCAATAGGTCTTTGCTCCAGCATTAAGGGAAACTGCAGGAGCAAAACTGCCTCATCTCAGCCTGGGAAAAAATCTGTCTTTGGATTCCGTTTAGTTTCAGTGAAATAAGGCCTTCCTGCATGCCCCATTCAAGGAATTATTCAAGCGCCTAAATTTGATCTGGAAATCATAGTAAACATTGCTGTACAAAGCGGTCCTTTCTGTATGTACTCTAACTCCCAGAGATAAGTGGGCTGCCAATAGGTCTTTGCTCCAGCAATAAGGGAAACTGCAGGAGCAAAACTGCCTCATCTCAGCCTGGGAAGCAAACTGCCTTTGGATTCTGTTTGGTTTCCGTGAAATAAGGCCTTCCTCCATGCCAAATTCAAGGAATCATGCAACCGCCTAAATGTGATCTGGAAAACATAGTAAACATTGCAGAACAAAGCTGTCCTTTCTGTATGTACTCTAACTCCCAGAGATAAGTGTGCTGCCAATAGATCTTTGCTCCAGCATTAAGGAAACTCAAGGAGCCATACTGTCTAATCTGAGCCTGGGAAGCAAACTGCCTTTGGATTCCGTTTAGTTCCTGTGAAATGAGGCCTTCCTGCATGCCCCATTCAAGGAATCATGCAACCGCCTAAATGTGATCTGGAAAACATAGTAAACATTGCAGTACAAAGCTGTCCTTTCTGTATTTACTCTAACTCCCAGAGATAAGTGTGCTGCCAATAGGTCTTTGCTCCAGCATTAAGGGAAACTGCAGGAGCAAAACTGCCTTATCTCAGCCTGGGAAGCAAACTGCCTTTGGACTCCATTTAGTTTCAGTGAAATAAGGCCTTCCTGCATGCCCCATTCAAGGAATCATGCAACCGCCTAAATGTGATCTGGAAAACATAGTAAACATTGCAGTACAAAGCTGTCCTTTCTGTATGTACTCTAACTCCCAGAGATAAGTGTGCTGCCAATAGGTCTTTGCTCCAGCATTAAGGGAAACTGCAGGAGCAAAACTGCCTCATCTCACCCTGGGAAGCAAACTGCCTTTGGATTCCGTTTAGTTTCAGTGAAATAAGGCCTTCCTGCAGGCCCCATTCAAGGAATCATGCAACCACCTAATTGTGATCTGGAAAACATAGTAAACATTGCAGTACAAAGCTGTCCTTTCTGTATGTACTCTAACTCCCAGAGATAAGTGTGCTGCCAATAGGTCTTTGCTCCAGCATAAGGGAAACTGCAGGTGCAGAACTGCCTCATCTCAGCCTGGAAAGCAAACTGCCTTTGGATTCCGTTTAGTTTCAGTGAAATAAGGCCTTCCTGCATGCCAAATTCAAGGAATCTTGCAACTGCCTAAATGTGATCTGGAAAACATAGTAAACATTGCAGTACAAAGCTGTCCTTTCTGTATGTACTCTAACTCCCAGAGATAAGTGTGCTGCCAATAGGTCTTTGCTCCAGTATTACGGGAAACTGCAGGAGCAAAACTGCCTCATCTCAGCCTGGAAAGCAAACTGCCTTTGGATTCCGTTTAGTTTCAGTGAAATAAGGCCTTCCTGCATGCCCCATTCAAGGAATCATGCAACCACCTAAATGGGATCTGGAAAACATAGTAAACATTGCAGTACAAAGCTGTCCTTTCTGTATGTACTCTAACTCCCAGAGATAAGTGTGCTGCCAATAGGTCTTTGCTCCAGCATTAAGGGAAACTGCAGGAGCCAAACTCCCTCAACTCAGCCTGGGAAACAAACTACCTTTGGATTCCGTTTAGTTTCAGTGAAATGAGGCCTTCCTGCATGCCCCGTTGAAGGAATCATGCCACCGCCTAAATGTGATCTGGAAAACATAGTAAACATTGCAGTACAAAGCTGTCCTTTCTGTATGTACTCTAACACCCAGAGATAACTGTGCTGCCAATAGGTCTTTGCTCCAGCCTCAAGGGAAACTGCAGGAGCAAAACTGCCTCATCTCAGCCTGGGAAGCAAACTGCCTTAGGATTCCGTTTAGTTTCAGTGAAATAAGGCCTTCCTGCAGGCCCCATTCACGGAATCATGCAACCACCTAAATGGGATCTGGAAAACATAGTAAACATTGCAGTACAAAGCTGTCCTTCTGTATGTACTCTAACTCCCAGAGATAAGTGTGCTGCCAATAGGTCTTTGCTCCAGCATCAAGGGAAACTGCAGGAGCAAAACTGCCTCATCTCAGCCTGGGAAGCAACCTGCCTTTGGATTCCGTTTAGTTTCAGTGAAATAAGGCCTTCCTGCATGCCCAATTCAGGGAATCATGCCACCGCCTAAATGTGATCTGGAAAACATAGTAAACATTGCAGTACAAAGCTGTCCTTTCTGTATGTAGTCTAACTCCCAGAGATTAGTGTGCTTCCAATAGGTCTTTGCTCCAGCATTAAGGGAAACTGCAGGGGCAAAACTGCCTCATCTCAGCCTGGGAAGCAAACTGCCTTTGGATTCCGTTTAGTTTCAGTGAAATAGGGCCATCCTGCATGCCCCATTCAAGGAGTCTTGCAACCGCCTGAATGTGATCTGGAATACATAGTAAACATTGCAGAACAAAGCTGTCCTTTCTGTATGTACTCTAACTCCCAGAGATTAGTGTGCTACCAATAGGTCTTTTCTCCAGCATTAAGGGAAACTGCAGGAACAAAACTGCCTCATCTCAGCCTGTGAAGCAAAGTGCCTTTGGATTCTGTTTGTTTTCCGTGAAGTAAGCCTTTCCTGCATGCCAAATTCAAGGAATCATGCAACCGCCTAAATGTGATCTGGAAAACATAGTAAACATTGCAGTACAAAACTCTCCTTTCTGTAAGTACTCTAACTCCCAGAGGTAAGTGTGCTGCCAATAGGTCTTTGCTCCAGCATTAAGGGAAACTGCAGGAGCAAAACTGCCTCATCTCAGCCTGGGAAGCAAGCTGCCTTGGTATTCCGTTTAGTTTCAGTGAAATAAGGCCTTCCTGCATGCCCCATTCAAGGAATCATGCAACCGCCTAAATGTGATCTGGAAAACATAGTAAACATTGCAGTACAAAGCTGTCCTTTCTGTTGGTAGTCTAACTCCCAGAGATAAGTGTGCTCCCAATAGGTCTTTGCTCCAGCATTAAGGGAAACTGCAGGAGCAAAACTGCCTCATCTCAGCCTGGGAAGCAAACTGCCTTTGGATTCCGTTTAGTTTCAGTGAAATAAGGCCTTCCTGCATGCCCCATTCAAGGAATCATGCAACCGCCTAAATGTGATCTGGAAAACATAGTAAACATTGCAGTACAAAGCTGTCCTTTCTGTATGTAGTCTAAGTCCCAGAGATAAGTGTGCTGCCAATAGGTCTTTGCTCCAGCATTAAGGGACACTGCAGGAGCAAAACTGCCTCATCTCAGCCTGGGAAGCAAACTGCCTTTGGATTCCGTTTAGTTTCAGTGAAATAAGGCCTTCATGCATGCCCATTCAAGGAATCATGCAACCGCCTAAATGTGATCTGGAAAACATAGTAAACATTGCAGTACAAAGCTTTCCTTTCTGTATGTAGACTAAATCCCAGAGATAAGTGTGCTGCCAATAGGTCTTTGCTCCAGCATTAAGGGAAACTGCAGGAGCAAAACTGCCTCATCTCAGCCTGGGAAGCAAACTGCCTTTGGAGTCCGTTTAGTTTCAGTGAAGTAAGGACTTCCTGCATGCCCCATTCAAGGAATCCTGCAACCGCCTAAATGTGATCTGGAAAACATAGTAAACATTGCAGTACAAAGCTGTCCTTTCTGTATGTATTCTAACTCCCAGAGATAAGTGTGCTGCCAATAGGTCTTTGCTCCAGCATTAAGGTTAACTGCAGGAGCAAAACTGCCTCATCTCAGCCTGGGAAGCAAAATGCCTTGGGATTCCGTTTAGTATCAGTGAAATAAGGCCTTCATGCATGCCCCATTCAAGGAATCATGCAACCGCCTAAATGTGATCTGGAAAACATAGTAAACATTGCAGTACAAAGCTGTCTTTCTGTATGTAGTCTAACTCCCAGAGATAAGTGTGCTGCCAATAGGTTTTTGCTCCAGCCTTAAGGAAACTGCAGGAGCAAAACTGCCTCATCTCAGCCTGGGAAGCAAACTGCCTTTGGATTCCGGTTAGTTTCAGTGAAATAAGGCCTTCCTGCATGCCCCATTCTAGGAATCATGCAAACGCCTAAATGTGATCTGGAAAACATAGTAAACATTGCAGTACAAAGCTGTCCTTTCTGTATGTAGTGTAACTCCCAGAGATAAGTGTGCTGCCAATAGGTCTTGCTCCAGCATTAAGGGAAACTGCAGGAGCAAAACTGCCTCATCTCAGCCTGGGAAGCAAACTGCCTTAGAATTCCGTTTAGTTTCAGTGAAATAAGGCCTTCCTGCATGCCCCATTCAAGGAATCATGCAACCGCCTAAATGTGATCTGGAAAACATAGTAAACATTGCAGTACAAAGCTGTCCTTTCTGTATGTACTCTAACTCCCAGAGATAAGTGTGCTGCCAATAGGTCTTTGCTCCAGCATCAAGGGAAACTGCAGGAGCAAAACTGCCTCATCTCAGCCTGGGAAGCAAACTGCCTTTGGATTCCGTTTAGTTTCAGTGAAATAAGGCCTTCCTGCATGCCCCATTCAAGGAATCATGCAACCGCCAAATGTGATCTGGAAAACATAGAAACATTGCAGTACAAAGCTGTCCTTCTTGTGGTATGTAGTCTAACTCCCAGTGATAAGTGTGCTGCCACAGGTCTTTGCCTCATGAAAATCATTTGGCACTTGTCTTTCTCCGCCTGGCTTATTTCACTGAGCATAATATCCTCCAGCTCCATCCATGTTGTTGCAAATGGCAGGATTTGTTTCCTTCTTATGGCTGAATAGTATTCCATTGTGTATATGTACCACTTCTTCCTTATCCATTCATCTACTGATGGACACTTAGGTTGCTTCCATATCTTGGCTATTGTAAAAAGTGCTGCAATAAACATACGGATGCATATGTCTTTTTGAATCTGAGAAGTTGTATTCTTTGGTTAAATTCCAAGGAGTGGGATTCCTGGGTCAAATGGTATTTGTATTTTTAGTTTCTTGAGGAACCTCCATATTGCTTTCCACAATGGTTGAACTAACTTACATTCCCACCAGCAGTGTAGGGGGGTTCCCCTTTCTCTGCATCCTCGCCAGCATTTGTTGTTCTTAGTCTTTTGGAAGGTGGCCATCCTTACTGGTGTGAGGTGATATCTCATTGTGGTTTTAATTTGCATTTCCCTGATGATTAGTGATGTGGAGCATCTTTTCATGTGTCTGTTGGCCATCTGAATTTCTTCTTTGGAGAACTGTCTCTTCACATCCTCTGCCCATTTTTTAATTGGGTTATTTGCTTTTTGGGTGTAGAGGCATGTAAGTCTTTATATATTTTGGATGTTAACCCCTTGTTGGATATGTCATTTACAAATATATTTTCCCATACTGTAGGATGTCTTTTTGTTCTGTTGATGGTGTCCTTTGCCGTACAGAAACTTTTTAGTTTGATGTAGTCCCATGAGTTTATTTTTGCTTTTGTTTCCCTTGCTCGAGGAGATGGGTTCAGGAAGAAGTTGCTAATGTTTATATTCAGGAGATTTTTGCCTATGTTGTCTTCTAAGAGTTTTATGGTTTCATGACTTACATTCAGGTCCTTGATCCATTTCGAGTTTACTTTTGTGTATGGGTTAAACAATAATCCAGTTTCATTCTCTTACATGTGACTGTCCAGTTTTGCCAACACCAGCTGTTGAAGAGGCTTTCATTTCCCCATTGTATGTCCATGGCTCCTTTATCATTTATTAATTGACCATATATGGTTGGGTTTATATCAGGGCTCTCTAGTCTATTCCATTGGTCTGTGGGTCTGTTCTTGTGCCAGTACCAAATTTTCTTGAGTACTGTGGCTTTTTAGTAAAGTTTGAAGTTGGGGAGCATAATCCCCCCAGCTTTATTCTTCCTTCTCAGGATTGCTTTGGCTATTTGGGGTCTTTTGTGGTTCCATATGAATTTTAGAACAATTTTCTCTAGTTCATTGAAAAATACTCTTGGTATTTGGTAGGAATTGCATTGAATCTGTAGATTGCTTTAGGCAGGATGGCCATTTTAACAATATTAATTCTTCCTCTCCATGAGCATGGGATGTGTTTCCATTTACTGGTATGATGTGTTTCCATTTACTGGTATCTTGTTTAATTTCTCTCATGAGTGTCTTGTAGTTTTCAGAGTATAGGTCTTTCACTTCCTTGGTTAGGTTTATTCCTAGGTATTTTATTCTTTTTGATGCAATTGTGAATGGAATTGTTTTCCTGATCTCTCTTTCTGCTAGGTCATTGTTAGTGTATAGGAATGCCACAGATTTCTGTGTATTAATTTTGTATCCCACACCTTTGTTGAATTCAGATATTAGATCTAGTAGTTTTGGAGTAGATTCTTTAGGGTTTTTTATGTACAATATCATGTCATCTGCAAACAGGGACAGTTTAACTTCTTCCCTGCCAATCTGGATGCCTTTTATTTCTTTGTGTTGTCTGATTGCCGTGGCTAGGACCTCCAGTACTATGTTGAATAGAAGTGGGGAAAGTGGGCATCCTTGTCTTGTTCCCAATTTTAAAGGAAAAGCTTTCAGCTTCTCGCTGTTATGTATAATGTTGGCTGTGGGTATGTCATATATGGCCTTTATTATGTTGAGTAAGTCCACATCTTTGCCCCTTCGGAGTTAGTTTCTGTTGACTGCTTTTTACCCCCTGTGTATGGAGCACACTTTCCTGTTTCTTTGTATACCTCATAACATTTTTTTGTTGCTATTGTTGAAAACTGGAAAATTTGGATAATATATTCTAGCAACTCTGAAGTCTGATTTTTTTCCCTTGAGGGTGTTGTTGCCTTTGTTTTGTTGTGTGTTTAGTACTACATCTTTGGAGTCTGTTTAATGTGCAGTGTGTGACCTGATGATCTCTCTGCTCACTTTTTCATTTTTATTGTATTTTTAAATGTGGTTAATAGGGGTTAACTCTGTATCAAGATAGCGTAGTGGTCAGCCAAGGATTGGTCTTTGCTTGTATTTAAACACTTGTTCTAATATATGCTTCTCCCTTATGCTTATGATTATTTGTGTGTTTACTAAATTCAGGCACTTTTTAAGTTTGCCCTAGTTTTTACCTTCCTTCGGGATCTCTTGTATTTCTTCTGTGTGTGTGTACCATCTCATGGCTTGCCAGAGCTTTGTAGATGGCTTGGTCTCTCTTTGGTCTCTTCTGCATGGAGAAGCTTATTAAGAACCCCTATGGTTGTGTCATTTCCTGGATCTCTCACTGTCTGGTTCCTTGAATGCGGCCTGCAGGAAGGCCTTATTTCATTGAAACTAAACCGAACTAAAGGCAGTTTGCTTCAGGCTGAGATGAGGCAGTTTTGCTCCTGCAGTTTCCTTGATGTTGGAGTGAAGACCTATTGGCAGCACACTTATTTCTGGAGTACATACAGAAAGGGACAGCTTTGTACTGCAATGCTTTACTAAGCTTTCCAGATCCCATTTAGGTGGTTGCATGATTCCTTGAATGGCGCCTGCAGGAAGGCCTTATTTCACTGAAATCCAAACGGAATCCAAAGGCAGTTTACCTTGTAATAGAGATGAGGCACTTTTGCTCCTGCAGTATCCCTTGATGCTGAGCAAAGACCTATTGGCAGCACACTTATCTCTGGGAGTTAGAGTACATACAGAAAGGACAGCTTTGTACTCCAATGTTTACAATGTTTTCCAGATCCCATTTAGGTGGTTGCAGGATGCCTTGAATGCGGCCTGCAGGAAGGCCTTATTTCACTGAAACTAAACGGAATCCAAAGGCATTTGCTTCCCAGGCTGAGATGAGGCAGTTTTGCTCCTGCAGTTTCCCTTGATGCTAGAGCAAAGACCTATTGGCAGCACACTTATCTCTGGGAGTTAGAGTACATACAGAAAGGACAGCTTTGTACTGCAATGTTTACTATGTTTTATAGATCCCATTTAGGTGGTTGCATGATTCCTTGAATGGGGCCTGCGGGAAGGCCTTATTTCACTGAAACTAAACGGAATCCAAAGGCAGTTTGCTTCCCAGGCTGAGATGAGGCAGTTTTGCTCCTGCAGTTTCCCTTGATGCTGGAGCAAAGACCTATTGGCAGCACACTTATCTCTGGGAGTTAGAGTACATACAGAAAGGACAGCTTTGTACTGCAATGTTTACTATGTTTTCCAGATCCCATTTAGGTGGTTGCATGATTCCTTGAATGGGGCCTGCAGGAAGGCCTTATTTCACTGAAGGAAACTAAGCGAATCAGGCAGTTTGCTTCCCAGGCTGAGATGAGGCAGTTTCTCCTGCAGTTTCCCACTTGATGCTGGAGCAAGGCCCATGGGCAGCACACTTAGCTCTCTGGGAGTTAAGGTACATACAGAAAGGACAGCTTTGTGCTGCAATGTTTACTATGTTTTCAGATCCCATTTTAGGTGGTTGCATGATTAACATTGAATGGGGCCTGCAGGAA
>JAVSCE010010847.1:0-15252 GCA_032199065.1 Smutsia gigantea
AAGGATACCAAACAATTACAGTCAGCAAAATCCAGACTATGGGAAATAAGACAAAATACATGGCTTTTTTAATGCAAAGAAAAAGCTGTGATATGGCAGAAATCTATAGACTAAAAAAGACTAAAGGGACATAAACAATCAGGATGTATAGACCCAATTTGTACATCAATTCAAAGAAAAAATTTTCAAGTATTAAGCTGTCATGTAAGTGAAAAACTGGATATTTGATACTAATAACTTAGTTTTAGAGCTAAAAATTGCATTAAGTTTATATAAGACTGCTTATCTTTCAGAAATGCATGCTGAAATTCTTTCAGTGTGATGGCTAGGATTTGCTTTACAGAATTCCAGTTGCAGAGATGGGTGGATAGTGGGGGTATGGTTGGGAACACATTGGCCATGCATTGATGATTGCTGATGTCGATGTCAGGTATACTGGGTTCATCATACTGTTCTCTTCACTGGTGTAAGTTTGGGAGTTCCTGCAATACTTTCTATTACAAAAATCATGTTATTAAATTTAAAAAACTAAGTGAAATGGGCCACTTTTTAGAAAATAAATAACCAAGCTCATCCATAGAGTAAAAAATGTTAGTGCAAAAACTATTCAAAATTAAATCTGCTGTCAAATGTCCAGTATAAGACTGACTTGGAGACCACTTTTACCAAACAGTCAGGGAACATTTATTGGCAGCTTTGGCAAAGTTTTCTAAAGCATACCAAAACAATGGAAAATTATTCAATTCATTTTTCTCATCCAGCTCTCTTTCATTTAAAAACCAAATGAGGACTTCACCCACACCTACATCCCCTTGAAAAGAATACTTGAGCCAAGCTCATTCACATAGCATTAAATATCTTAAATAAAACAGTATAGTCAACAGAGCAGTGAATTAAGTGAGCAAATGGGTTGTGCCCAAGGAGTGAAATATGATTTATCATTAGAAAATGCTTTCAATTCTAATTCCCCACATTAACAAATTAGAGGAGAAAAAAATGTGATTATGCCATGGGTGGAAAAAAAGTATTTGAAGGAAATTCGACATGAAATCATGGTGCAAATTTCTGGCAAACGAAGAATGAAAGGGACCTTCCCTTCTTTAAAATTCTGCAGCAGAGTTAGATATGAAATGGTAGAAGAATTCTCATTAAAGTCAGGAATAAGACAGACATATACACTGTCACCTTTACTGTTGAAAAATGCACTGGAATACAAAGCCAGAGATATGGACATCAAAATAAAAAGATATGAATATTGAAAAGATAGATGTTATTTGGTAGCAGTATGATCATCTGCCTAGAAAATTAAAAGGAATATTGGAATATTGAAATGTGGAAGAATCAAATAAATAAGGGACTTCAAAAAGACACAATATGGGAGGTCAATATAAGAAAATTAAGAGCCTTGCCACAGAAAAGCAGTAACTAATTAGAACATGTAACAGACAATATCCCATTTGCAACAGCAACAAAATCCAAAAGTTACCTAAGAGGAATTACAAGTCACAAAAATGTATGAGATTGCTATGGAGGCAAATATAAAAAATTTACTGATAGACTGTAGGGAAGGTCCCTCCCCACTTCCCCTACTGTTCTATGAGGACAGCTGCCCACTGCTTCACCCCTGATATGTCTGGCCTTGAGAAACCTGTTGTACCCATGGGAAAGGAGCTAGATAAGGGCCTTGAAGGCCAGATGCCTGGCCATGAAGGCCACACACATGTGCACCTTAAAACACTTATGTAACTATGAATTAGCAGTATAGCAATATAAGAAGTACAGCTTTGTGCAGAATAAAGTGGCCTGCTTGAACACCCTCCATGACGACTCCCGCTGCCTTCTTTGCTGTTCGCATTGCCCCAAAACCTCAAAGGCAACCCCCAGACCCTGACATAGACTCAGATATTTTTAAAAAGCTCCAAACAGAGGAGTATACTATATTCAATGGTGTGAAACAGAATATTGTAAAGATACCAATTCTCCCTAAAATATTTAAATTATTTACAGATTTAGTGCCTTACCTGTAGTTGCCAAATTCAAGTTTGTGCTGTGGTCTTCCACTCCCAAAATCAATGCTGGAAAACTAGAGGGGAGAATGCAAACCAGCAATAATGTGTTAGTTTCCTAGCGCTGCTTTGTCAAACTACCATGAGCTGGTGGCTTAATGGAGATTTATTCTCTTACAGCTCTGGAAACCAGATTTCCAAAATCAGTGTCACAGGGCTGAAAGCAAGGGGCTGGCAAGGTGGCACTGCCCCTGGAGACTCTAGGGCAGAATCCATCCCTTGCCTCTGCCAGCTTCTGGTAGCTGCTGGCATTCCTTGGCTGTGGCAACATGACTGCGGTCTTAAAGGTCAGCATCTTCAAACATGCCTCTGCTCACTCAAACATCCGTCGCCACACTGCCTTCCCTGTCCATTCTTCTCCTGCCTCCCTCTCATCAGGACAACTGTGATGGCAGAGAGAGCACAGCCGGATAGTCCAGGCTGCTGCCACTGCTCCACCTCCCACCCCGCCCCCATCAAAACTCTCAAATTCACCACATCTGCAAAGACCCTTTTGCAAAGAAGGCAGCCTTTGGAGGTTCTAGGAACTGGGGTATGATATGTTATGTGTGGTTCATCCTGATGCTTGCTTTTCCATTTTAGTCCATTCTTGTTACTCCATTTTAATATGTTTTAAAGGGGGCATTTTTTAGCCTATCAAAAATAACTGCAATAAAATGTGAACAACTGTCTTGCCAATGGGTTTCAGCCCTGGGCAAGTTCACTATGGATTCAGTGTGACCAAAGAAATTGACAGCAAAACTGTTCTTGGGGTGAAAGGGTTATACCCAGCTTTATTTCCAGGGTGGCAGGTCAGTCACTAAAATCGCGTTCACTCAGAGCGAGTCTGTGTGCAGCAAGCCGGTCTCTGCCTCTGGGCCTCTCTGTCTGCACAGTCGTCCCACACAGCCATCCTCCGGTCCTCTCTGCACAGTCATCCCACACAGCCATCCTCTGGGCCTCTGTCCTCAGCACTGCCACCACTCCAGCCTCTGCTCTGCTCTCCTGCAGCCTTGCAGCCATACCACCGTGTCAGGCCCAGAGCACTGGGCGGAGCTCTTTATATAGAGGCAACAACCATGTATTGCCCACAGGTGTGCAGTGAGCCAGTCAACCAGGGCCAGGTGAGAATCCTGGCCACAGGAACTCTCATTTAATCCACAACAACAAGCCATGAGAAATCCCTGTGTTGACCTGGTACTTATGTTTTTGGTGAGGGTTGGGAGGCAGCAGTGAAGTTGGGGAGGGTCCATAGCCTGCAATGGATGGCAGATGAAGGGAGAGGGAGAAGGAATATTTATAAACTTCTACTGCTGCTTTACTGAAGAAATCTGAGGCATCACTGCAGACCACAGATGCCAGTAGCCCTGGTAACATTAGGTATCAGAAAAGATGGGGTCGACTGATGCAGTATGACTCCCGAGTCTGTGCTAATAACTACCTGACCAACTCAGTGAGTAAAGCCCGGCCTTTAAAAACATATTTGAATGGAGTAAGAAGAATGGACTAAAATGTAATAGCAAGCATCAGGGTGAACCACACATACACAAACACTTGGTAGAGATGTAAAATACATTTCTTAATATCAGTTAGGCTTAAACTAAAGAATGAAGAAAAATTCCTGCACTGAACAATGCAATGGTAGATAACTTCAAAATAGCAGGAATTTCCAAAATGACACTGCTCAGCCAGTGGAGTGTGGAAAATAGACTTTTACAACAAAATGTTTCCAAAGTTTACCACCTGGCTGCTGAGGACACCCAGGGTGGAAGCTGTGCTTCTTTTCTGAATCTCCACCACCTGTCACGGGCACTGCTGCTCTCCCAGCTAGCATCCAGCCTGGGAACAAACCAAACCTGATATCCGAGATTGCAGCTAGGCAAATGCTCCCAGCTGGCAGAAAGGGAGGAACCTTCCAGAGAGTACTTAAGAGCCAAGAGGAGAACCCTCACAAGTACAGACAAAGGGACTCACCTGTCCCCCAGAACAGTGTGAACCCCACTGAATCCCACTGCACCCCTGATGTCAGCCTGGAGACTTGTGGCAGGACTGTCAGGTTAAGCAACCCCCTCCTCGTTCCCATCTCAGGGCACCCAGAGGAGCTGGCCTTAATTAGTGGCTGGCTGACTCAGGTTTGCAGTTGCAAGAGTCAAAGTGATGACCGTGGGACAACTGAACAAACTAACCTCCCACAGCAGAACAGAATGGGTCCCCGCCTGTCCTGAGCCAGCTTTCAGCCTGGGGACGCCTTGTACTGGGTCCTTGAATGTAGCGTTTTGAGACTTTGACCTTTGGAACCTGAAGGAGACGAGGCTTCAACTCAAGTGACTGGACTCAGGTCAGCAAAGGGATGTGGGAGATGGCTTCTCTCAGAGAGGTGAGGCTTCACACTCTGAGGTTGCAAAGTCAGGTTAGCTGAGGTGGGGAACACAGCAGGCCCTCTCAGGAGTAAACAAACATTAATGACATTGGGCTCTCCCCAATGAAACTCACCTGGCCCCCACTATCAGCCCTGGGAGGCCCTGGGCAAATGTGGCCAGATGTGGTGCCCCCCTCACTGAAGAAAGTCCGAGAAAGTCAGCAGAATGGTAGGACCCAAACCCCAGCAGGGAAAGATTAGGACTCTGAGCACTGAAGGAACCCAACCCCCTCCTAGAGTGTAGCCCCATCCCACCTGTCAGCAGTGGGGGCCCAGGACTGTACCTGTAGTCTGCATATGGAGATGGCTCCTCATTCCCTCTTCTAGGAGCTCTAGGAACTGGGAGGTGAGGGCCTTGGTCTGAGGTCTGTATCCTCAGGTCAGCATGTCAGAGAAGGCCCAGGCAGTACCAGAAGTCAGAGTGAGGCATATACCATGCATGTCTATCAGGAACCTCACCCACCTCAGAACAGAGAGGACCCCATGGTGCCTGACTCTACCCAGCCTATTCTCGTTCCTTGGGCTGCGTTGGCTGGCTGCACCCTGAGGAGCCACCTCACTTCCTCTTTCAGTTCCTAGGAGACAGGCCAACCAGGAGAACAGGAGCCTTCCGAGGCCTGAGAGCACTCCTTAAAGAGGAGACCCGTACGCTGCCTTTGTCAGAGCCATGATAGGCGGCTTTCTCAGCTGAGGGCACTGACACTCTCCCTCTCTCCCCCAGGTCTGTGGGTCCTCATTGCCCACCCTCCCGCCAGCTTCCCCTGCACAAATCATCATGCCTCCCAGTGGGAAGAGTAAGTGTTGCAAATCCTGAGTCACTGCTCACTGCCGTGCTAAACAAGAAGGTGGCTGAACTGGTGCAGTTCCTCAGTGTCAAGTATGTAACAAAGGAGACCGTCACGAAGGCAGAAATGCTGAGGAGTGTCACAGAGAGGAGAAGGACCGCTTCCCTGTGATCTTCAGCATGGAAGCTGTCTTTGCCATTGAAGTGAAGGAAGTGGACCACGCCAGCCACTCCTACGTGCTTGTCAAAACACTAGAGCTCACCTACGACAGGCTGCTGAGTGATGACCAGGGCATGCCCAAGACCGGCCTCCTGATACTCATCCTGGGCCTGATCTTCGTGGAAGGCAACCAGGCCTCTGAGGAGAGGCTCTGGCAAGTGCTGAATGTGATTGGAGTGTGTCCTGGGAAGAAATATCTCATCTATGGGGAGCCCAGGAAGCTCATCACCAAGGATTGGGTGCAGGAAAAGTACCTGGTGTACCAGCAGGTGCCCGACAGCGATCCTCCATGCCACAAGTTCCTGTGGGGGCCAAGGGCCCACGCGGAAACCAGCAAGATGAAAGTCCTCCAGTTTTTCGCCAAGATCAGTGGAAATGACGCCACTTCCTTCCTATCCTGGTATGAGGAAGCTTTCAAGGATGAGAGAGAGCGAGCCCGGGCCAGCGCTGCTGCCAGTGAAAGTTCCAGTGTCCCATCCAGCAGCTCCTCCTGCGCTGAGTGAAGTCGGAAGCAGATCCAGCCAACATTCTAAGTAGTGGGAAGCTAGGGTGGGCTGGGGGGAACATGGTGTATAACCTGTTTTGTCTTCCTGCTCTGTATGGGAGATCTGTAGATTTACCTTTTTTTTTTTTTTTTCAAATACTATCCCTGTAAATAGTTTAATTAGCTTCAGGATCTAAGCTAATGAATGAGAGGGGTCACACATTTATTGCTATTTATCGGGTTTAAGAGTCTTGCAATTCTGCCAAACAAATTGGGAAACCCATCATTTTTTGTGATCTGGAACAAGGTGACATGATATTAAATATGAATTTTCTTGGAAATGTGAAAGAACTCATCAGTAAAATAGAAGGATTCAAGAATAGAGGAAACAACATAAAGGATGGCAAATTCTTGCATTCCTTAACCCTTTTAGTCTATAATTCTGTAAAATTAAAAGATATATACCTGGATTTGCTTGTCTTATTCAAGAATGTAGGAGAAATTAAGGCTTAAATGAAATCTCTTTCTCCTCACTCATTTATTCACCAAACATGAATTGAGTGTTTGTTAACAACTTTAGAAGGCCCTGTGTTAGAAGCTGGGATACCTACACTGGTGGAGGCCAGGAGCAGCAGTCATAACACGAAGATGGTGAGATGTCCTCTATGACCCACAGAACAAGCGAAAAAGAAGGGGTGGGGCGGCGGGGCTCTGGGAGAGGGCAGTCATTTGTAAGTGCGCTGAGCCAAGGCTGGGGCTTCAGGAAACTGCAGTTCCTTCTATGGAACTGATTTGTAGTTATGCTGGTTGGCGGCAGAGGCCAGACTCTCAAAAGGTGTGTCTTATAATTGAGAGAAAAGTCTGGAATGGAAAATATGTCAAAGCAGTTACTTTTGGGTCTTGGATAAAACAGAGAGGTATCTCCAAAAGAGGCAGGTGTGGGAAGTGTCCTGAAGTCTTTAAAAAAACCAGTGCAGTTGAACACAGCATGAACTAGATGTTCCTCAAGGATGTCCCAAGAAATAGGGTAATTCTCCCTTGAAGTGATGTCCAGAAGCCACTAGGCTGTTACTCTTTTCCCTGGCCTAGGAGAGCCAGAGCCCACTTCATTAAAATGACATTATGATTAGGTTATCTTGAGTGTACTTTGGGCCAACTCTAAGCAAGGGTTAGATTTCTGGTGGTGGTGAAATGAATGAAAATAGTGTTTTGGATGGAAGAGCAGCTGGAAGGGAAGGAAAGAGTTGACCTTTGACTTGAATTCTAGGAGCGTTGAGTTGAACCCAGCTGGGGAAGACTAACAACCCACACTCAATGTATTTGCTAAGTAAAAATCTACTGAGTTTTTTTTTTTTTTTTTTCTTACAGAGCTGCATTTCTGGCTCTTTTGCTGTTCAGTGGCTCAGAGCACTGCATATTCTCTGGGCAGTCCCGGATAACAAAAATTCCTAGAGGAGAGGGGGACGGTTCTGGGGTCAAAATAATGATAGAGAAAACTGCCACCTGTCAGGAGCTCAGTTGAGCTGGGGTGAGAGCTAAGCTGCCAGGTATCAAAGTAGCTGATCAAAGCAACAAGCCAAGTACAATGGAGTTAAGCCTCTGATCACTTACTGCGCTAGTATAAGCAAGAGTGTAAAACAGGAGAAGGTGCTGATTCCTCCCGTTGTATTTCCCTCCATGGAATGACATGCCAGTGGACAGTCAGGGGGAATAGCACAGACCTGAGGGTCACCTCACTGCTGAGGGAGCCCCAACAAAAGGCCCTGACAGTTTTACGGATCCGGGAATCAGAGGGGTAGGTATCTTCAAGGTTTCCTCTGCCTTCCCCCTAAGGAGGCCTCTGCAGAGGCCCAGCAGAAGACCTCTACCCAAGGCCTCAGGTAAAGAGTCTTGAAAATGAAAGCACAGGGGCTAGGAATGCAAGTATGAGAAGAGAACGAATGACCTACCAGAGGGACCTGAGTCTTTGACTGCCACCCCAGTCAGAGCAGGCAATCCAACAGCTGTACACCAAGTCTGCTATGGGGAGGGCAGCTTTTTCCCATGAGGCCTGCCAAGGGAAGCCTTTGTAATTGCTGGTGGTCAGACCTGAAAAAAATCACATATCTGGGTTTTTCACCAGTAGCAGGACTTGTCACCATTCATTTAGATCCAATATATGCCGGCTACTGTGCCAGGCACTCTACATGTATTTACATAGGCTCCAGCAGTCCTATAAGATGGGGCTTATCAAACCCACTTGAGAGGTGAACTTGAGGATCACATGGCTAGGCTGTTGAAGGGTGGAGACTAGACCTGGTGGGAATTCCTTTAGAGTCCACATTCTCTTCACTTCCTAGCCTGAGGCAGACCTTCCATCTCTTATTTCTCAGTTCTCCACAATGTCTCTCAGGCCATAAAAAGAAGGTCTCTGTACCAAGATACTAAAAGTAAGTCTAAACACAGAAGGTAACAGGGGAATCAAATGTATTTGGGGACTGTCTGAGCTTTATGAACCTGAGGTCCTCCTGCCTGAGTCCCAGAGTTCTTTGAGAGGTGACTCTGTGTTTCTGTCTGGTCCCAGCACTTTCCCAATGACAGAACCTCCCCCTCCCCACCCCCCGCCATCTCCTTCTGTGTGCCTTCCTGTCCAATTCTGGAACCTGACCAGCTTACCAGCTTTTCAGTAACTCTTCCTTTGAAGGCTGTGCTGTGCTCCCAGTGGAACAGACTAGGATCACCTGTCCTTCCCCTGACCTAAAGCATTCCTACTCTCTTGCTGTCCCATCCCTCATCCTGGAACCTCTGTGTTACCAACAGCTCCTTTGACTTAAAGGTCACTTCAGACAGTGACATTAGATACCTAGTCATTTGCCCTTGGCCCCTTGAATACACTCTCGAAGCATTTTCCAAGTAGGCTGGTGAGTGGAGTGTGATTTGTCTCATAATCTACTGGTTTGGGGGTAGAACCCTGAAACTAGTTTAAAAAAAACACTGGTATTTGCAGTAGGATTATAAAGGGATGTCTTTTTTGAAACTGGCCTGTGAGTACATACCCAGATGAATGAGCTTAACTAGGTATTTAAAAAGCAAAAGTTTCTCCCATAAATGGTATATGGGGAAAGACCAGGAAAAGCACTGTGGAATGAACATCTACTAAACCTGAAGTCCTGAAACCCTGGAATCCTCTTCAGAGGAAAAACCTAGTTCCTCAGTGGGCATGCTAACTCTGATGAAAAAAGAAAAAAATATATCCTTCCACTGCCTCTATGTCTGTGTACCTTCCACCCAGGAAAATCCCGGCTTTCAGTTTTGTACAGGTACTCAGGTATGTCCAGGCATGCAGGGTAGCAGAGACTCACAAGTTAAAATTTTGACCATGCATAAAAAGGAAGGAAAAACTTCTCAGCCTACTGAGCTAAAGGAGGTGGGTGCAAAGGGCGATGCAGAAAGGTATATGGAGTAAAGAAGGGCAAATGCTCCCTACTGACATTTACAGGATCCTTCGAAAGCTAGATGTCATCCTGTGTTTGAAAGCACATAGTAGGCACTTGAAAAAGTTGGAGACTTTAAGGCAAATTTGGCCTTCTCAGCAACTCCTTGAAGAAATGAAGAGAGTTGTTGTTATAACAAGTTATCATAGTTGCTTTTTCCTCAGTGTCTACTATGTGTCAGCACAAGGGGGAAACTAGACAGACTTACCCTCATCTCATCTTCTCTCCTTCCTGGACCTAAGAGCAAACTGCATTGCCAGTCCAAGTGTCATTAGGCAGGAGCCAGTGGGCCTTTCCCATTCTCTCTCCTCCACTCAGCCCCAAACATGGCTACCCCGTGTTTCCAGGTTGACACAAAGAGAGAGAAGTGGCCTGATTCCTGGGTCACCTGAGAGCAGAGAGACCCTGCCACCTGTAGTCAGAATGTATGTGAACAGAAGTAACTTTGGTTGTGTAAGCCAGTCAATTTTAGGCTTTGTCTGCTGCATTGAAGAGCAGTTACACTGACCAGTAATGTCTAGTAGGTCTGTGGGAAGATTATTTAACCATTTTAATTACAAAGGTTGTAGTGCATGTATTCTTTATGTTGCTTTTTCTTCAGCTTTATGGATATATAATTGACACATAAAATTGTAAGATGTTTAAAATTTACATCGTGGTGATATACGCATACATTGTGAAAGGATTCCCCCATCAAGTTAATTAACACAGCCACCACCTCACATACTTCTCTCTCTCAGTCTCCCTCCCTCTCTCTCTCTCTCTCTCTCTCTCTCTCTCTCTCTCTCTCTCGGTGAGAACATTTAAGTTCTACTCTATTAGCAAGTGGCAATTATACAACATAGTGTTATCAACTATATATACAGTCACCATGTTTTACATGATTAGATCCTCAGACCTTATTCATTTTATAGATGAAAGTTTGTACTTTTACCAGCCTCTCCCTATTCTCCCATCTCCTAGCCCCTGGCAACCACTTTTCTACTTTATTTCTGAGTGTAACATTTATTTTAGATTTCACATGTAAGTGATACCATGCAGTATTTGTCTTTCTCTGCCTGTTTTATTTCACTTAGCTTAATGCTCTCACGGTCCATCCATGTTGTCACAAATGGCAGGCTTTCCTTCCTTCTCACAGCTGAACAATATTCCATGCTACATTTGTACCATGTCTTCTTTATCCACTCATCCCTTAATGGACACTTAGGTTGTTGCCATACCTTGGCTCTTGTGAATAGTGCTGCAATGAACATGGGGGTGCAGATATCTCTTCAATATCCTCTCTTCATTTCCTTTGCATATATACCCAGAAGTGGGATTGCTGGATCATATGGCAGCTCTATTTTTAAGTTTTTGAGGTAACTCCCTAATATTTCCCACAGTGGCTGCACCGATTACATTTACACCAGCGCATTAGGCTTCCTTTTCCTCCACATCCTCACCAGCGCTTGTTATCTATTGTCTTTTTGATGATAGCCATTCTAACAGGTATGAGGTGATGTCTCATTATAGTTTTGATTTGCATTTTCCTGTTGATTAGTGATGTTGAGCCCCTTCTTGTACTTGTTGGCTATTTGTATGTCTTATTCGGAAAAATGTCTACTCAGTTCTTCTGCCTATTTAAAAAAATAAGATTGTTTCTTTTTTGCTATTGAATTGCATTAACGCCTTCTCAGATAAATGATTTGTACACATTTTCTCCCATTCCATTGGTTGACTTCATTTTGTTGATGGTGTCCTTTGCAGTGCAGATGCTGTTTAATTTGATGAGGTCCAACTTATTTATTTTTGCTTTGATCATCTTCACTTCTGGTGTCAAATCCAAAAAATCCCAAAATTCAGCCAACCATAAATATGAAGCTCACTGTTGAGACCACAACTTTTCTATCAGCTATTAATTTACTGGCTACCTGCAAATTTTAACACTGAGAGTCTCATGTAGCTCTATGCCTGTCATAGCTTCTACGAAAATATCTACAAAATGAGAAACTATGATTACTTGCAAATGTCTAAAGCACAAGTTCCCTTCCAAATCTCTAGAGCTTCCCACCTCTGCTCACAGGGAGAGTGGGAAGAACATGGGCTTTGAAGTCAGACACAGCTGGATTTGTAGTCTGATTTTGCAAATTATCGACCTTAGTTGGGGATAATTATGTGCCTTCCTAAAGTAACATAGTAGAGTGATTAAGAGAAAAATTCTGGAGCCAAATTACATGACTTTGTACCCTGATGCTACTAATCAATAGCTATATAACCAGGGTAAGGTATTAAGAGCTATGTAACTGTGGTAAGGCATTTAAACTGGCTGCATCTCAGATTCCTTAATAACAAAATGGGAATAAATATACTGCTTCTCTCCTGGAGTTGCTAACAGGACTAAATAAACACATATGTAAAGGCTTACAGTAGTACCTTTACTTAATGATGTAAGTAGAGACTTAAATGAAATGATGCATATAAAGTATACCAAATAGTCAGGAAAACCTTGTATAATAGATATTTGTGTTTCCTAACTTTCCTTAACTTACCCCATGCTCCAACACACACTCACAAATACAAACATGAGTCTGACAACGAACAATGCTGATTATTCTCAGATAATCCACAACTTTCCAACAGACATCAACCATTAATTTACATCTCTTTGAAACTGGCCATTTTATTTCTTACATTTCTTCATTCTAGCCTTCTTGAAAACAGAGCAGCCATGAGAATTACAAATTCAAACTCCTTAATAGTTACAGGGCTATTCAAATTATCTATTTCATATTGAATAAGTTGTAGTAGTTTGCGTTTTTTGAGGAATTGGTTTATTTCATCTAAGAAGTGAAATTTATGTGAGTAGACTTGTTCCTAGTCAAAAGAATATAATTTAAAGTTACTATGAAAAGAGTATTTATGAGAAACACCAAGAAATTTTCAAAAAAGAATAGCAAAGGTATTAACCTTTGCAGGAATTAAAATGCACTATGAAGCAATTTTAATCAAGAGTGTGTGGTATTGGCACAGGAATTAAGATAACTTAGTGAAACCTAGTTGCAAGCTAAGGAAGAATTTTGAATATGCATGGGAAATATTTTATGAATGTGCTTCGGTTTAAGTCTCAACTCTTGACTTCTTAAGGCTATAAACCATGAAAAATGTCTGTGTTATGTTATATCTCCTTGAATAAATGGGCACTTTATCATTGTGTAATGTTTCTCTTTATCCATAACAGTATTTCTTGTCCTGATTTTTACTTTGTCTGATATCAATAAAACTACTCCAGCTTTCATTCTGTTAGTATACAAACTATATAACTTTCTTCATATTTTTACTCTTAGCCCTAGGATCTACGATTTTATGAATGTAACAAATAACAGACCCAGAAAGGGACACACACACAAATAGAGTCAAGTAATTTTTAAGAACAGGGCAAAGGCAATTCAGTGTATAGTCTTTTCAACAAATGGTGGTGGAAAAACAGAACATTCATAACCACAGATATGAACTTTGCCACATACTACACAACTTGTACTAAAAGTAATGAACCAATTGTTTGACCTTAGGTTTGCCGGAGAGCTTTTAGATGAAACACCAAAAACATGACCCACCAAACAATAACTTGGTAAATTAGACTTTATGAAAATTAAAAACTTTTTCTCTGCCAAAGATACTGATAATGGAATGAAAAGACAAGCTTCATGCTGGGAAAAAAATTTGCAAGTACTGTATTTCATTATATGATTATGTATTTTCCTTGGACTAGAGAGCTGAGTTAATACTCAACAACAAAAACAATAGATGGGTCAAAGATTTGAACACGTATTTCTCCAAAGAAGACACACAAATTGCAAATGAATGGTGGAAAAATTATTCAACACCATTACTTATCAGGGAAAATGAATGTTAAAACCACAATAAAATATCACTATACATTTATTAAAAGAAAAAAAAGACCTATTGGTGAGGATGTGGAGTATCTGTAACAACGTACAATTGGTGGGAATGCAAATTTGGATCTTTCTTACAAAGTGAAACAAAACTTGCCATACAACCTGGCAATCCCACTCTTAGGCATTTACCCAAGTGAATCAACAACTTATGTTCACATAAAAACCTGTACATGAATGTTTATAGCAGCTTTATTCATAATTGCCAAAATCAGAAAACAAACCAGTTGTCTCTCCACGAGTAACGTATAACCAAAGTGTGGTACATGCACAGCATACAGTACTACTCAGAAATGAAAGAAAGGAGCTATGGATTTGTGCCCAACAAGGATGGTTCTCAAATGTGTTTTTCCAACTGAAAGAAGCCTACCAGAAAAACTGCATATTTTATTATTCCACTTATATGGCATTCTGGAAAAGACAAATGTATATGGATGGAGAACAGGACCAGTGACTTTCAGGAGTTCGGGAAAGGAGGTAGGCTACAATGGGTTCAGTGTGCTAATCTTTGTGGTGTTGGGCCTGTTCCGTGTGGTACTGTGGGTGTGGATACATGAGTTTATGCATTTGTCAAAATCCTTAGAACTGTACACTGCAGATTTAATTTTAATGAATTTTTTTTACATCAAAAAGGATGTCATAGGAATTCAGATGGAATGCAGACTGTGACAAATGAATCTAACTGTATTAAAATGTAGATCATAACCATACTGAAGGAGGTGGGGAAAAAAGGAGAAGCATTAAGTTACTGGAAAATGTTGCTTTGACATGATCCTGTGAGGTTAAATGCAAAAAGACTTGCACACAAGATCTCTAATGGTTAAAGGGATGGAGCACAGATAAGAGTTTTTCACAGGAGTAAGAGGTAGCAAATCTAAAATTACTGTTCATGTATACTAGGTTGTAAAAAATAAGTAAAATACATTGTAGGAATGAGAGCCAAGTTCTTTTGTCAAAGAAAGGAGTTACAATTAAACAAAGGGGAATGCTGTACTGAATCCTGTGGTGGTGGATTAGAGTCAGAAATCTCACTAAGAATGCGTGTGTGTTTTACTATGTATACAGTTACACAGATAAATATGTAATTATGTATTTATATTTCTATGCATAAATATATATTCTGCATACTTGGATTAGTTCACATACATTTACTTCATAGCTCTGCTTCGAGGACCTAGAAGCACTGATGCCCCAGCAGCAAAACACAGAGTCAGCTCCCAGAGTTCAGCCTTTGAACACCATTCACTAATAGAAGGAGCCAGGATGAAGTCTCCCTGGGTGATGGTTAATTCCAGGGCTTGGTGATGCTCCTACAACATCCTGTGATGCCACAAAGCATTGAAGTGAAAAAAAGGTGGGGGGAGCGGACAGGGGTAATGTCAAATGGACACAGGCGCCAATCTGAGAGATACAAATGGCTACAGGTGGAACAATGTGAAAAATAAAAGACATAGCTGTAGTTCTGGATTAAAATCCAAGGAACAAAATTAATATCCATGAGCTCACTGACATAAATAAATGATTGAATCATAAATGAATGGTGGTGAAAAGACTACTCTTGCTTACAAAAATTTCCAATGAATAAATGTAGAGGCAAGGAGAGAAATAGATAATTGCCATTGGAACATCACAGTGAGAATTGTGGCAGATAAGAGCCACTGTGAAAAGTAGTATTAGTTGGTAAAAGTCTAAGAAAAACAGGATATTTGCATAGACTCAAAGGATCTCCCCCCAAATTAATTACTTTGGTGGTTTTAATATAATGTGTGCAACAAATTTCTGACATACTTCAGGTGTAGCTTAATTTTCATACACTTGATTGTGGGCTAGACTTAATGACAAGTTTCTTAGGTGCAGCACATGGAAAGGAAAAAAATTACATTGGAGAAACATAA
>JAVSCE010010848.1:0-23632 GCA_032199065.1 Smutsia gigantea
GTGGACTGACAGGTGAAGAGTGATAGGTGAAGTCAGAGAAGCTGTGGGGAGCCTGACTCTGTAGTCTTGTATTCTTTGACATTTTTCTCTGAGATCAGAAGCTGTTGGAGGGTTTTGAGAAAAATGATATCATCTGATGGACTTTTTTAAATATTTAAAATATAACTCATGTAGCATTAAATTCACCCATTTAAAGTATACAATTCAGTGGCTTTCATATATTCAGACCTGTGCAACCATCTGCACTCTACAACTTCAGAACATTTTCATCCACGAAGAAGCTCTGTACACATTAGTGTTCACTGCCCATTCGAATTCCTGTTCTGGAGTGGACTGAAATTCCAGAGAATTCCATAAGAATGGAATTCATACAATATGTGGCCTTTTGTGTCTGGTTTTTCTTTCATCTGGCATAATGTTTTCTGGATTCATTCATGTGGTAACATGTATCGGTATCTCATTCATTTTCATGCCTGAATAACATTATGTTGTATGTATATACACACTGTTTATTCATTTATTAGTCATTGAACATTTGGGTACTTTCCACTTTGGGGCTATAATGAATAATGCTGTTATAAACACTTATGTGCAATTTTTTTATGTGAATGTATGCTTTCAGTTCTCTTGGTAGGTACCTAAGAGCAAAATTGCTGTTATATGATAACTCTGTGTTTAACTTTTTGAGGAGCTGCCAAACATTTTCAGTGCAGCCTCTCTCAGTGACACACGAGTGTTCCAATTTCTGCATATCATCACCATCTTTTTTTTTATAACCATCCTAGTGGGTGTGAAGTGGTATTTCATTGTTTCTGATTTGCATTTCCCTAAAGACTAATGATGTGGAGAATCTTGTGCTTGTTGGATATTTGTGTCTCTTTTTTGGAGATATATCTTCTATTCATATCTGTTATTTTAAAATTGGGTTATTTGTGCTTTATTGTTGAGTTGAAAATTTTCTTTATATACTTTAGATATTAGACTCTTATCAGATGTTTGATTTAAAAATATCTTCTCTCACTCTGTCTTTTTCAGTTCCTTGCTGGTATCCTTTGAAGCACAAAAGTGTTTAATTTTGGTGAGTTCCAACTTATACATATTTTATTTTGTTGATAGTGCATTTAGTGTCATATTTTAAACCCATTGCCTAATTCAAGGTCACTGAGATTTATATGGTTTTTTTTCAGAGTTTTGTGGTTTTGACTTTGACATCTAGATCTTTGATGCATTTTGAATTAAATTTTTATATGCAGTGAGGAATGGGTCCAACTTCTTTATTCTGTAAGAGGATATCCAGTAAGACTAGTACCATTTCTTAAAAAGACTATTCATTCCCCTTTGAATTGTCTTGGTAACCTTTTTGAAAATCAGTTGTCCATAGGTGTGTGGGCTTATCTGTGGAGTCTCAAGTACCTTTCCATCATTATGCTTATACCACACTGCCTTCATGACTGTAGCTTTGTACTAAAATTTGAAATCCAGAAGTATGAGTCCTCCAACTTTGTTCCTCTTTTTCAAGATTATTTTGGCTATTCTGGGTCCCTTGCATTTTCACTGAAATTTTAGAATCAACTTGCCAATTTCTGCAAAACAGGCAGCTGGGATTTTGATAGGGATTGTCTTGAACCTGGAAATCAATTAGGTAGGGGAATATTGCCATCTTAACATTATATAAATTTTCCAATACATGAACATGGATGTCTTTCCCTTAATTTAGATCTTTTTTAATTTCTTTCAATGATTTTTTTGTTGTTTATAGTGTACAAGACTTGTAATTCTTTTGTTAAATTTCTTGCTGAGTATTTTATTGTTTCTGATGCTATTATAAGTCAGATCGTTTTTGTAATTGCATTTTTGGATTCATTGCTAGTATATAGAAGTACAATCAGTTTTTGTGTATAGATCCTGTCTCCTGCAACCTTGTTGAACTGATTTATTAGCTCTAACAGTTTTCTTGTGTGTGTGTGTGTGTGTGTGTGTGTATTCTGTAGGATTTACTATGTAAAAGATCTTGTCAGCTGAAAATAGAAATAATTTTAATTATTTATTTGCAATTTATATGCCTATTATTTTATGTCCTGTGTAATTGCCTGACTAGAACCTCCAGTACAGTATTAAAGAGAAGAGGCAAGAAGACATTCTTGTTCTTCATCTTTGGGAGAAAGTTCTCAGTTTTTGCCCATTAAGTATTATAACTAAGGGTTTTTCTCAGGGCTTTTTGACAGGTTGAAGAAGGTTTGAGGTAATGTTTGAATGAAGATTTGAAAGAAGGAAACCCTATGAATTTGCAGTTTGAGGACAGAACAGGAATGACACAAGACCCTGAAGTCTTGTATGGAATGTGAGAACACTAAAGAGCCCAGTGTGATGAGCTCAGGAGGAAGGAGAAGAGCGGTGGGCGGACTCAGAACAGAAGGATCGCCTGGCCCTACAATCCCGTTACTGCTGTGCTCTAACCAGCGTCACAAACTGCTCACCAATAAATCTTACAAGTGAATGGGAAGTGATAAAACTGAAATCACACCAAAACATTTACCTCCAAATAAGCATCATTGGTTATAGTTAGTGGATCCAATATATAAGTACCCCTGACTCCAAACAAAGTCAAATTTATTTTTCCAGAAGACACACATAAAAATGTACATCCCTATTGAGCAGAGATGGACACCACTGAGATCTCTCAGGGAGTATTAGTCCCATTATTTGTACTTCACTGAAATTTAATGGTTGGAAAGAATGTGTATGCCTATTTAGGTATTCCAGGAGTAATGTCTTTTCAGCTGATTAAGAATGGCGGTCCCTAATGCCCTCCTAACGAATGTTCCCTAGTGCCGAGCCCTGTACATTTTATAATTATTATCCTTCTTGTTTTATTCAATTGCAAAGAGCTATGCTCTGAAATTATAAATTTATTACAAAGTTAAGTAACAAATGGAGTATCTCACTGTCTCCAATTGCCAAACTCAATCAAGCATCTCAAGGCAGGCTGATTTCATGAGAAGGAGCTCTTCTTAACATGGATTATTTCTATAGGCTGAGACTTCCAAGTTTCTCTGCAGGTATTTCTCTGTATACTCTGTTAGGATATTGGTCTGTTTCTCTTAAGTAAGCTTGATGATCTCTAGTATTATTTATAATTGATAATGCTTCCCCATTCAATTCCCCTTCAAAAGGCAAATATTCACTTGCTAGGAAGAAACCATAGGAATGTTTCACAAGTAGATGTAGGCAATACATGCTGAATGAATGCTGTAGGTATGTACTGTCCAATATGGCAGCTGCTTGCCATGTGTCTATCAAGTACTTGAAACATGGCTAGTCAGAATCAGAAACTTAGTATAAAAGAAAGAATGTTAAATATCTGATTAGTGGTTTTTATATTGATTACATGTTGAAATGATATTTTGGACATATGTTCAATTAAATGAACATTTTATTTAAATTAATTCTGTTCCTGTACTTTTTTAAAAAACGCTTTTAATGTGGCTACTAGAAAATTTTAAATTACATTTGTGGTTTGCATTATGTTTCTATTGGACAGTGCGGATCTTGACTATCTACAATATTTCACTAAGAGATATGGTGCTTCTCTTTCAGCACCCTACCACAGAACCTACCATGTTAGATTTAACATATCTATTTAAATGTCTGCTCCATCATTATCAAGCACTCAAAGGACAGGCATCACGTCCTCTTTATCTTTCTATTCCTGGCACCCAACGCAGTGCCTATTAGGCAGGAAATACTCCAGTTATACACTGCCGATAGGACTGTAAAGTGGTAAAGTGGCTTTGGAAAGCAATTTTGTGATGCCTATCAATATTTAGGTTGAGAGTATTCCTTGACCAAGGAATTCTACTTCTAGAAATCTGTACTAAGGCAATAATCACATAAAAGGGCATGTACAAGGAAATTCAATATAGCATTGTTAACATAATGACTTTGTTAATATAGTAAAAAAAAAAAAGAACACCAATATATCCACATATCACAAGAAGTGGTACACCCACACTATGAAATCCTATGTAAGAAGTAAAAAGACTGATACTGAGAAACTGTCTGATTGGAGGAAACAAGGGAGACATGACAATTAAATTAAATCAGGGATCCTAGAATAGAAAAAAAACAAGGAATGGGAAAACTGGACAAATCCCAACTAAATTCTGAGTTAAAAGAATCATGCCAATGTTAATTTCTTACTTTTAACAATTATACTGTGATTATGCAAGATGTTAATATCAGTGGAAGCTGAGTGACAGGTATACAGGAATCCTGTGCTACATTTTTAATTCTGTTTCTGTTAGTCTAAATTTATTTAAAAAGAAAATGCTAAACAAAGGGGAAAAGGACTGATGCAGTGGTGTGTTGATGCAGCTTGTACTAGTTTACAAGCACCAACTATGCACGTATCTTCCCAAATCCACCTTCAGTGATTTCATGTTGGTAGTTGAAATCGCCCATGGTGAGTGTATTAACACTTCAGGAATCAGCAAATGGTGGGAATCAAGGCGATTTTTGCCCAGAGAGCTGGCTGTTAAACGTTTATCAGCACAGGACTGGATGACCTACATGTATTGACATGAAAAAACGCTGTGAAGTTTTGTGTAAAAAAGACTGTAGACCAATGCATATCCGATAATCCTATTTAAGTAAAAAAAAATATATATATATATATATATACATGTAAATATATAGAAAGAGAATTGGAAGGATTAATACCAAACTATTGATCTTTAGAGTGGGGAACAGGGGGATCTTCAACATTTTCATAGTATTGTTAGAATCTTTACAATGATAATGTATTCATATATTGTTATACAATAAAAAAGTACTAGGTGTTCAACAAACCTTTTTAAAAGTTAAGTGGATAGATGTGTTGTTTTATTCTATCTCTTGTTACTATTTTTTGTCAAAAATAGAGCTTTACAGAACATTTTTAAAGCAGAACAATCTAGCAATTAAATATGAATAATCCCTAAACACAGAAGGCAGATAAAACAGAATTCTTTTGATTGAAAGGGATTGGAGGTAGGGTGGGTCCAAATGCCTTGCCCAAAAGATCCAAAGATATAGTTAGAAATCTACTGGCCTAAAAAATTATCTGTAAAATATCTAAATCAGAAAAATTTAGGTGCTGGGAAAAATTCTTTTCAGGCAGTTAAATTTATTAGAATCTCTTTATAATGCTAGTATCGGGAGACATGAAGCCTTCCGTCTCATTCTGTATCTTTTGGTGTTTTGTGTCCACTCTCTTACACATAATATTCAAACACATAATATTCAGATCTGCTCAATAGTAACAAGGTAACAGGGATTTGACAATAAAAACACAAGTAAACCTTGAAATTGCAGTATTTGTAAGGCAAATACAACTTTGCTTTCAAGGAATTCATCTTGCATCTCAAAATGCACACATAGGCAGCTAAGGATGCTGTATTTATTTGTTGCAAGAATTTTTGGTGTTATTTTCTAATTCTACTAAATAAACCTGTTTATTAAGTTTGAACTCTGTCTCAGAAATTCAGTCCTGTGCATTACAGATGATGCCATCAGCTTTAAATCATGCCAAGACAAAAGCATATGTGATATTTTTCAAGAAAATTTGTTATTCCTTTTTGTCAGTGACTTTTTCCCCTACCAGTTCCCTTACAGATCTTGCTTCATGTGCCTTCAGGCTAAGGAATGCTACTGCTTTTGTACTTTACTTCCAAAGCTTGTCAAAGGTACGGATCTACTTTTATGTCAGACAGGTCCCTTCCTGAAAAATACACTGAGTACATTACCCAGATGGTAACCCCTGATGATTTCTGGCTTTCAAGTTAAGTCCTATAGGAAGCAATCGCACCAGACCCGGTACTTCAGTGGACATTGTATGAAGCTAGATGCTTCCACAATAAGGAACATCACTGCAAAAATAAATGCTACTTGAATTAAATGCAGTGATTGCTAACATTACAGAAACCAGGCTATCTTTCCATCTTAAAATAAATCCCATTTTCATTATATTAAACATCAAATTGGTATACGAGTGAACTACAGCCCTTTGATAAATTACCTTCAGATCTCGGTTTGATCCTGGTAATAACCAGATTACACGCAGGACTGAAAACCATTAGTGTTCAGAGAAGCATTTTTCAAGAACTAAATAAAGGAAGTAATGCATGTTTATTTATGGTATCTTATTTTTGCCTCAGCAGTTTCATTCAAGTTTTCTCTTTTTTCCTAGGGTTAGACATATACACTTTCTACTGAAAATATTATCTGTGCTTGCACTACATCATGAACATAAATAAAACACACTTAAATGTTCCTTTTCAAAGCAATTTGAATGGAGTCAATATGGCTTTGAGAGCCTGAAAAGTGGTTGTGTTGGCTATGGGTAGAATTTCCTTTGAAAGAAAGAACTTCACTAATTTAAAAAAATGAAGCAAAAAAAAAAACCATTTTAACTTGAACACATTTACATAACACATTTTGTAAGTCCATCATAATGAAAAGGTAAAATAAAATGCCAATTAAAGAAAAGATTGAGACAGGACAACAGAGGCAACCACGACACCTTTCTGTTGCTCCACATGTTTGAATTCCAACATTTTTCTCTATTGTAGCATAGGGTGTTTTTCCCCCTTAGCACAGCCTTGATATTATCCAATATTGAGGCTAGAAAAGATTCTATCAAGGTAATAAATCATTTTAATATCCCAGTTCTATATTATATTATCTTAAAACTTTCATTTACTATGTACTTCATATTTTCCATTCCACGGCTGCAGCAATATTTATAAATAACATGTCTATTTGGGTGTCTTATCACAGGTTTAATATATGATCTCCATTTGCAGTTGCATAACGGGCCCATCTGTGTATTCCTTATCAGACAGACACAATTATTTAGTGTTTTCATCTCAAGTCACAGCACCATAAGTGATCTTCGTAACTCAAATCTTACTTACTTTTGCATTATTATTTGCTTTGTGAAGTCAAGAGGAATAAGCAGCATAATGATGGGATACATTTTTTCCAAAAAAACCCCACACCCCATCTTAATGAAGAATGCAGCAAAAATACCAATTCAGCCAGGAATCAGCACTTTTCATTCTTCTTAACAATTTCCTTTTTCTTCCCCATTTTGCTTCATTTTCTGGTCAATGAATTCTCCCTTTCACTATAGTTCAAATCACTGCCTATTACTTGCTTATTGATATGGAAGTCTCTTAGATTTCTAAACAGTCTCTCACCCTCTTTCCTGGTTTGAGTGCTTATTGGTAATAATATCCACATTCTTTTAAAAGGATCCAAATAAAACTGGTGACTATGGAGAATGAGAAGTAGACCTGCACAGAAGCTCTCTCCTCCTTTTGTTAGCCCTATTATGTATTTAAGTCTTAAAAGTGGAAATGTAGTCATTGATTTATGACATCAGCCCCTGGTAGCTGATGCTTTGAAATTCACTTTTCTGATTTAGCATCATGTTGTCTTAGTAATAGATACATGGTATGTGTTCTTTTGCAACTTTTGATTTTGAGATTTTAGAATGCTTTCCCATTACTGGATTATTCACAGTTACCATGAAAGAGCAGGGCTTATATGAGATTGGGAGTCAGGAGACAAAATACAGAAGATGGAAAATGGATGAGTGGTAGAAAATATAGCTGGGTAGGTACTGGGCCTTCTTCGCTGCCTTATGAGATTTGATGGGGTGGGAGCTACAGAGGATGAGGCAGAGATTACAGTGACCCAGTTAGTTCTGGGTTGTCTGAGGTGGCACCATGACAGTGTTCCTCTGGGGGAATCACCAGTGCTTGGGCTTGATTCATTATCAGCACCCCCACACCTTCTCCTCCTTTCATGCACTAATTATTGGTTGGCTGATTACTATGTATTAGACACTATCCTAGGCCTGAGGGTAAAAGAGTAATGGCTTGGTTACAAAAACGTTTGCCCTCCTGGAGCTTACACTCTATCTAAAGGGAGGCAGTTGTCACGTGGTAATTAAGAGCCTGCAGGTTAAATGGCATGACTGCCGCCACAGACATTGTGGAGAAAGACAGAGAGAGAGGGGACAGATGGGGATTGGGGTTCTGTTTTTACTGGGGTTATGGGTGGGGCCTCTAAGGTTTCATGGTGTATGCCTTATTCATGAATTTAAAAGATAAGAGCAGGAATTAAAGCACAGGATTGGAAAAACAACTGGCCAAATGGTCAATTATCTAAATCAACTAGAAATCTCTAAAACAAAGGAAACTTGGGGAAGAGTGGCTCTGTAACTAGTTCTAGTGGAAGACTAGGGACTCTGGAGCCAAGGAGTCTTGTCTCAAATCCCAATTCTGCTACAGTTAGTAGCAGTGACCTTGGGCAAAGCACTTAATCTCTGTGTCTCAGTCTCCTCACCATAAAATGTGCAGAATGATAGCACCTTCCTCGTAGGATTCTTTTGAGGACCTTGTGAGTCAGCACATGTTAGGTACCTAGAAAAATGCCTGGCACATAATAAGTGCTCGATAATGTCAACCATTATTGGTAAGCCTGGTTAACTCTCCCCTTAAGCTAGCCTTTCCAAAAACCAGCTTGGAAATGGAGAAAGGCAGAAAAGGTAATTTCCCCATGGCATCCTCTGCTTTCCTGCCCTAGAGGAGGTTTGCTAGCTGTGTTTTACTGGAGAGGCAACGTAGAGGAACTTGGGTTTCCAGAGAACTGCAGCTGCCATCTTCACCCAGTATGGCAGAATATAACAAAAAGAACCCCAAACCTCACCTAATTTCCTAATTCCAAATCCTTGACTTAATTTAGAACAGACATTCATTTTTCTTCTTACCCCCACCAACGTCCCCCAGGTACTCATTTCCTTAACTCCCTCATTATGATCATTGGGGTTGGGAAATTGTAGATTTGGGGTTATCTTGGTATAAGTTTTCCAGAAGTTAGAACATCCCTAAAATTTGTAAAATTGACATTATTTCTTATAGAAGTAGAGTGCACTTTCTACAAAGATTAGCAGAAAGCTATTAGAGTCTCATTTTATGAAACATAACAGAATTCTCACATAGCTGTATAGTATGAAATGGGTCCCAAGAAAATTTTCAGCTGAGTTACCCGGCACAAGTATGCATTGCTGGGTGATGTATTCAACTGTAGTGAATTGATCTGTGCAGGTAAGGGAATGTGTCTGTAACACAATAAAATCATGGTATTTTAGAACTCAAAAAGAGGACAGACTAGTAGGGAATGGTTTAGAAAAGGGGGAGCCAGTGTCTTTACAGTGGAGAAACCTGGCAAACACTATCTCAGCTGAGTAATCACATTAACCTCATCAGTGACAGCATGTACATTATAGCATGAATGCTTGATGTGATGGTAATGGCTCTTCTGTGGCCTTCTGCCTCCAAACCTGTAACTCCAGTCTAAACATGAGAACATCAGCAAAACTCAAAATGAGGGACTATCTGAGAAAAACTGGACTAATGCCACTCAAAATTGTCAAGGTCATCTAAGACAGGAAACTGTCACATACTAGAAGAGGCTGGGGAGACATGACATTTTGTGTAATAGCCTATCCTGCATGTCATCCTGAACAGAAAAAGGACGTGGGGGAGGAACTGGTGAAATACGGATCCAGTGCCAAGTTCAGTTAATAGAGGTTACCAATGTTGGTTTCTTAGGTGTGACAAATGCACGATGGTGTTCTAGGATGTTAAAAATAGCAGAAACCAGATGAGGAGCGTATGGGAATTCTCTGTACTATCTTCCCACCTTTTCTGTAAATCTAAAAATGTTCTAACATAAAAAACTTATTTGGGAAAAAGAAAAGACCACAGATCAACCACTTGGTTCAATCTCCTCATTTCACAGAAGAGGAAACTACAGGCTGGAGAGAGGAACTGCTTCGCCCTAGGACACACAGAGACTAGCTTCCCTCTTATTCAGGACCGAGAGAGGATGTGGTCTGTTTTCTCTGTTTGATGACATTTAGCACCGAAGTGATTTGGCTGGAATATTGGGCTAATGAAGCCAATGTTGTAAGTTGAATTTTTATGCCAACCCGTTGCTTTTGCATAGAGGAAAACTCGGCTGTTTGCCCACAGACTGATTATTGAAACTAATTTTGTCCATTCATCTCAGGTGAGTGCATAGGCGAGCACTGGAAGCTCTGTAATAACCCTACATCAATTCGACATACATGACTATCAGTAGAATAATTTTTATATGGACTCTTTATTTTATTGGATTAGTGGGTGACATGGAACTGAAGTCATATATATGCCATATATTTTCTACTGGTTTCACAATCTCTTTTTTTCTCTCAACCTTCTGAACACTTCTGTTAAAATTAATCACTTTGTTGTCCAAAGGCTTGTTTTCTGTTTTTGAAACAGATTCAAGTTGGGTTTTAAAGAAAAGATAGACTGTGCTTAGGTTAACTGAACTTCATATAATCCCTAAAAAAGGGTCTAAAATTTTTCTTAATATTTCCTTAAATACCTTATCAGAATGTCAGGAGATGTGTGAAAAGAATATGGCAGTCTCTCAGTTTTTATTTTTTCCCCATGGTTTAAAGCTGTTAATTTTGATTCTTTCTTATCCAATGTTAAAATATGTGGTTTATGTTAAAATGCTTAATATATAAAAATTCTTACAAATTGATAAATATCTGCTAAACTCTCTAGGAGAAACATGGGCAAAAGGCCTCACCAATAAGCAATTCGCAAAAGAAGAAATGCAAGGGAGTGGTGACAGTTTCAAATGTCCAGCCATAGTGGTAATTTATGAATGCAACAAGCTAAAACACTAAAATATCATTTTGTCTAGCAAAACGGCACTTTTCTTTTCTTTTTTGCAAGCGATGATGTCAAAAGTTTTCAAGGGTTCAGAGATATGAGCACTGTCACGTCCTGTTCCTAGGAGTGTACACTGCTGCAAAACGTTTGGACGAACTGGCAATATGTATACAGTGTTGGAAATGTTTTTAAGCATTTGATCCAGAATTCCATGTTTAGAAATCCATACTAAGAA
Organism: Smutsia gigantea; assembly: GCA_032199065.1. Classification (NCBI taxonomy): domain Eukaryota; kingdom Metazoa; phylum Chordata; class Mammalia; order Pholidota; family Manidae; genus Smutsia; species Smutsia gigantea. Next base: position 11,011 of record JAVSCE010010848.1, read on the forward strand.
AAGGTTCGAACATATTAAAAAAACAACCATGCTCAATACTGCTATGGTATGATTTTGAGGCTTGTGTGCATGTACACTTGTCTATGCATACAGCACCACTTCAGCTATAGAACAAATTCAGCTATATTCACAATAAATTCTGTCATTTCTGGAAAATGCACTGGTTGATAAATTGAAAAAAACCAATCATGCTCAACATGAGGTTATATATATTAGTAAGATAGTAAAATGTACTTCGATGTCCAACCAATAGACAGTGGTTAAATCAATGACTGTATCTACACAATAGAGGATGATGTTGCCATTAAAAATAATGTTGTAGAAAAATATTAAGAAATCGAGAAAGTTGTTCACAAAGCAGTTGTAAACAGCATTTATTAAATGAGCTCAGTTTTAGAGGCCACTTAGTGCAATAAGGGAGGGCACAGGGTCTTGTTGAAAAGTTAGACAGACATGAAGAGTGAGGCTCTCCCACTAACTAGCAGTACAATTTGGGGCAACTGCTTACCCCCTTTGAGTGTCAGTTCTCTCATACGTGAATTACAAATAATAATACCTAATTTGAAAGATAGTATGACTATGCATAAAGGGACCTATGAGAGTTAAGGTAAAATTCATGTCTATTTCTAGAAATTAAGTACCCACTTTTTTTTTGCATTACAATAGACTCACAGGCTCTTTTTTGCAGGTGTTCAATGTATAATCCATTACCATCATTGTTCTTTCTGATGCACGAATTTTGCCAGCGGGAGCCCCTTCAAATTGTCTTCTGTCTCATTTGACATGTGATCACTTCCTTGCTTTCTAGCAGAAGATGTCTCACATTTACCTTGCACTTACTTTCTCTGCCACAGACCTTAGAAACAGCCATCTCTTCAAGGAGCTTTCAGGAAAAAAAGTATTTAGAAACCAAAGTTTGGGTATAAAATATGTTCATTCTTAATGAGGTGTCATTGTTAAGTCCTTTAAGGGGACAGAGGAAGGATATACACACATAGAATAAAACTTTAAGATTTTATCACCTGCTTGTTAACATGTGTGTGTACATGTATATGTATATATATATACATGCATATATGTATATATATGCACACATACATATGCCTATACATATATATGCATTTTAAAAACAATGAGTTCATATCTATCTCCCTACTCTAACACCACAGAGTTCTTCTGCTCCCCCATTTCATATCCTTTCTTTTTCACACAATGAACCCTGTTTTCAATACCATCAAGGTATTTCCTCGTTTGCTTATCTCACAAAACACACAAAATGGAATCAGCATTACTACGCCCATGCCACCACCAGAACTAAACCTACTAAGCAAAGTTCAAAGTTTATTTTTTTTCTTTAGACTATGTCCTTCTGAGGGTGTACAGACTTCTGTATTCAAGAGGGAATCTTCCTAATACAGAAAGAACTCTTAAAATCTGAGACAAAGAGGGCCAAGAAAACCAGTAGAAAAATGGACAACAGACATGAACCTACAGTTCACAGACAAGATCCTTAAATGTATGAAAAGATATTCAGCCTCACTCATAATGAGAGCAATATAAAATAAAACTACACTGGGATGCCCTTTCTAGCCTCTCTGATTGACAACGATTCAAAAGCTTACGGTGCCCTGCTGCTAGGCTGATAGGGACAGGAGCATTTTCACACATTGCTGGCAGGTATATGAAATGAAACAACCCCCGTGACAGAGGTGCATGTGAAGTAGCCACTTACCAGTTTTAAAATTTCCTCCTGTTTCCATGGTTATTGTCCCTCATTTCTTATTTTGCATAGGTTTAATCCTTTTCTCTTGATTTAAGGTACCCTGTGGTCTGCCTATTTGTTGATTTTTAACACTTTGTTTTTCTATTATTTCTGTTCTCTACATCATTCATGTCTACTTTATTATTTCTTCCTTGTGCTTCTATTTTATTGCTTTTTAAGCTTTATGGTCATTCTTTTATTTTTATTGATATGAATTTTCCTCTTATAAATGGCTCAGCTGCATCCTATAAATTTTGACATATGGCATGTTTGTTACTATTTCTTAGGAAATTTTATAATTTTAGGTTTTATTTCCTCTTTCACAGAAGACTTATTTAAAATTAAAAAAAATTCAGGCAGAAGGGCTTTTCTCTTTTAAAAATTTTCTCATTAATCTCTCATTTCGTTTCACTGTGATCTGGGAATGAGGTTTGTATTATTTCTACTTTATGAAACTCATTGAGACTGCTATTCAGACTTAATATATGATCACATTTTGCCAATGTTCTGTAAGCACTTTGAGAAGAAGGTATATTCTCTATTATCAGCGTGTTAAGTTCAATATGTAGCCATAGCATCTGATTGATTTGCTTTTTAGGTCTTCTAAATACTAAGTAAGTTTCTGTCCCTGGGACCTGTCTTTAACGGAGAGTGGTGGGTTAAGATTTCCTATTACTAGTTGTTCTTTGTTTATTTCTTGTTGCCTCTCTTGTAGTTTCTGCTTTATAAAGGTGATTATTAGGTTATTTGTGCCTAGATAGTCATTGCTTTTCATAGAGTATCCTGTTTCTTGTGTTCAATTGTGTTTACTCTGAGTTCTACTTTGCCTGATATGAAGACAATAATCTTTGCTTTTGCTTTCTTATTGCTTCCATTTACCTGGTAAATCCTTTGCCTACTCTTTAATTTTTGGCCATTTCTGGCTCCTATTATTTCAGGGTGTGTCTCTTGCAAACAGTATAGAATTGGTATGGCTTTGTGACCTATTTTGATAATGTCTTCCTTTTAATAGGTGAGTTAAATCCATTTACATTTATTGATGTGACAAGTATGTCTGGTCTCAACTCTTGCATATTATTTTGTGTTATATTTACAGTATTATGTTAATTTCATTATATTTCTTTATGTAGTTTGTTTTCTTTGGTTTAAAATTTTTGGGGGTATTTAAGAAGATTTATATTTTCCTTCCATTGCTTACTTTAAGCTACTAGCTTTTATAACACCCTTGATCCTCTTCTGCTTGCTTGATCTACTATTTGGTTTATCAGCTTGAAATTATATTTTTTGACCTTCTGTGTGGCAATCAGTGAGTTTATTTTACTTTCCACTTTTCTTTTGTCCTCCCAGTTTTAGCTGCATTATTACTACTTCATCAAAAGACATAACATTTACTATAACCCTTGGCCCAACTGGCCACTGCCTGTTTTTGTATGACCTATGAGTTAAGAATGGCTTTTACATTTTTAGACGATTGAAAAAAAAAAGTCGAAAGAATAACAGTACTTCAGGACACATGAAAATTTTATGAAATTCAAAGTTCAGTGTCCATAAATAAAATTTTATTGGAACATAGTCACAGTCATTTGTTTACATATTGTCTATGGCTGCTTTTGGTTATAAGTTGTAGAGTTGTGACAGGTTTTATAGTGTACAAAGCTTAAAATATTTACTATCTAGTCATTTACAGGAAGTTTGCTGACTCCAAGTCTATGAGGACTTGAGTACAGTATTCTCTGCATTCTTGAATGTTTAAAACTGTTTTTCTATGCCCTTAATAATTGAAAGATGACTTGTTTGAATAAAGTCCTTGCCACACTCTTCCTTTGTTGAGTTATTTGAAAATGTTGCTCTACTCTTACTTCACTTTGTCTCTGTCTGTTGTCAAGATGCCACTTTAGATGATGCCAACCTGATTTTTCTTTCCTTTGTAAATGACCCTTCCTGCTTCAAGGACCATTATTTTTTTCTTTATTATTATTTTTTCCTTATCATTAAAGTCTACTATTTTTACTAAGATGCAAGTTGGAATTAACTGTTTTGAATCAGCTTTACAAGGTCCTTTCGCTTTTTCCCTTCAATCTTTGCAATCAGGTCTTCTATTTCTGGAAAGTTTTCTCTGATTATAGTTTTAAATATTCCATTTCGTTGTTTATTTTTCTTCATTGGGAACTACTGTTATTTATACTCTGGATTTCTTTGCCTATCTTCTGTATCAATCATTTTTTCTGATTTCTTTTACCTCTGTCTTTATATCAACTTCATTGTCTTCACTATTCTAGTGTCCTTCATCATTGCATCTCATTATATTTTCAAATCTTTTCTCTCTTGGTCACCATTCATGTAGTCTTCTTTTTCAAGATGGTCTTGTCTTTTTCTTAAATTTATTTCCTGAGTTCAGAGAACCCTCATTTTGCATCTTTCTTTCACACATTTTGTTCTGAGTTTTAAAATTTATCATTTGACTGTCTTTTTCATATCTTCAAGTGTTTGTGTAAGGATACTTAAGAGTGAGATGTTTTTGTTGAAGTTTTCTTCTGCTTTGAGGGTGGGTATTTGGAGAGGCTTTTAATCAACTGAAATGATTCTTATTTTCCATTTTCTTCTTATAGAACTTTGTGTGGATGTTGTTTGCCTTTTTATGTTCATTCCTAAGTATTTTATTTTCCTGGATCAGCAAGAAGAGATGTATGCAGATAGGAGTCAGGAGTTTTGAGTGGCCTCCCAGGCTACTATATTCCTTATAGTTCTTATTAAACTGCAGTATTTTAAAGCAGTGGTGGCTTTTGGATAGGGAGTTAGGGATATCCCATAATTTTGTAATTCACTTTCATTTCTGCAGGATCTTGTAATTTTCCCTCTTGCTCCCTTCTTTCCCATCACCATCAAGACTCCAAGCGACATTCCTTCTAAGTCAGTGCACCTACTACCTTCAGAAGCTGTGCCTTCCCAAGCCTACCAACTCTAGTTCTGTGTGCTTTAAAGCACATTCCTTTCAATTTTCAGTAGCCAATGTTCTCAAATACCTGGTCTGAGATCTGTTCTCAGTAGCTGTTCAGCAAATGTCGGACTTTATAATGGGAGTTTTATTACATCAGCCATTACTAGGCCCCAGCGCTCTTATCTTCTTTTCTATTTAGTCTTTGTCTGACTCTTGGCTCTGGCATAGGCTATACACCTAGCTCTACTTCCTTTGGGTGTTTATTTCTTTATGTGTAATCTGAAGTGTGTAGAATGATCTGTCTCCTAGTTTTGCTACTCAAGTGGCTAATGTGTGGTTTTATTTGCTCTACTTGTTGATTTGAATTTCTTTTTGGAGGAAGGTGTGGAGAGATTTGGATTTAAGGAGCCAATGTTATTCTACAGGACCTCAGAACTTACTATTTATATCTATTTTTACATTTATATAATACACATGCAGACACAGACACCTGAACACTGTGAACCCAGTATCTACGGGGCTCTAATGATTCTCTAATAATGGGGAACTTTTATAATTTTACCTGCCCAGGATTCTTTATGTTTAATTCCATGCATCTATGAGATGGCTGGCCATGCTTAGGGTTACCATTTGTGACTCTCACCAGGGCCAGATTTACTAATAGGGTAATTGTGTTTTGTTTTCAGGTATGTTTCCTGCCCTTTACATAGTTCCTCCTCCTAAATTTCTAATAGTAAATTCATAATGAGTATCTCATTTCTTTGGCTTAAGCAAATCTATTTCAGCTTCTGAATAAACTATAATTGCAGAATCTAGGCTAAGCAGCAAAGACTGTTGTATTTGATTATTTATATCTTCCATGGGTCTGGGCAGAGAAGTGAAGACATTAGAGTCAGAGATTTACCACTGTCAGTTAACGACTCTGTTTTCTGCTAATCTTAGACAATTTAGGATCATCTAAGTAATCTTGGGGAGATATAATACATTTTCTTTGTCGTAGCCATTTTCAATTGTGTGGATTATTACATGGGTTGCAAGCTTAAATGCCTACCCAGAAGGAAGGTAGGTGATATACAAGAATGAAGAGAGCAGGATGGGTATTCTGATGTCCTGGAGAGTTCATGGTCCCTTTGAGAGAAGCTCCTATTTAGCTTCAGTCAACTGTCGTCATAGTACTTTAGCCATACAAAAGACCAGAACAGTGACTGGGGACACTGGCATTCAATCAATGTATGGGCAAATAGGTGAATGTAGGTCTGGGTATGCCAAATCTTTCTATTTGCCAAGAGAAACTAGAAATTTTATGTAAACCAGTGATTTTATGTAAAAAGTCAGTTGACAGCATTAACAAATTCCATGTGTGCCAAACAAAACCTGTCTTGTTCATCAGATTGATTTCTGAGTTTGGGCTTTGTGAGGGAGAAGGAGGCAGGAGTAGCTTCCTGATTTAGGGGATGGAGCAAAATGGGAGGAGACTGTGGACCTTGGTAATGAAACAAAACAGAGCTAAAAGGTTAAAATAGTGACTGAGTCCATGACGTTCGTGATATTAGCAGGAATGCTTCTGAAATGGTCAGTGAGTAATTGAAATATTTTTGTTTCTTTTCTACCTACTCAAATCACAAAAGACACATGCACTGTGAGTTTGTATAAAAATAAGACTTTATTCATCAGTTTGTTATGTATGCTAATAATTATTTCTGCTTCTTTTGGGCCAAAAGACACACCTATCACTGGACTCTATAAACTCCTCATTTTATCATTTTTTGAAAGTATATTTATGTATTTAAATTTGATTGCCTATTGAATCGCATTTTTAAATTTTTAAAAATTTAAAAACTTCTCTTTTCTTGATGGGGTCTTATCTCTACATTTTATATTCCACTGATTCAAAAGATTTAGATTGCTGCCTAGCAGCCAGGAGAGTTATGCTGGCTAATCCAAAAGCAAACCACAAACATACACCAGACAGGAACAGAAACCAAAGATACTAATGGTTTGTTTGGGTTTTGTTCAATTTGGGAACAGACTGTGTTTTAGGCATGACAAAGAAAGGATCTATTTGTACCATCTGGTTTTCAGATACTCCCACAGCCTTCTATGTTGGTAAATCTTAACTAGTGCCATCTCTGCAATATCTTATATGATAATCCTTGAGCATGCGTGAGTATAGCCTGGGGTAGCATTGAGCATGTGCAGTGCTTTACCACATATTCCCACTGGAATGAAAATTTTCACCTCCAGAATTCCAAACGATTCAAGTTGGTTCAAAAGTCATGTGACCCTTCAACTATTTATGGATTGACTGAGCTAGCTTTACTGCCAAGGTCAACGATTTAAAAAACTTCTTGGCTCTCTGCTAGGTGGTGGGGAAAATACTGAACTGTTTGATAGCTTCTGAGGATCTGAAATTCATCAGGATTCTACGTCTAGAGGTAGGTAGCATGTGAACTTGAACAAAACTACTCCATTTCAAAGATTTCCTCTTTCTTTTACAGCACAGTATACTTGTTCCTCATTTCTTGACAGCTGGCATCTCTCTCCTATACACTGTGCTCCTATGCACTACTATTAGCTTAGTTGCTTGTTATGAGTAAAATCCAAAATCTCATTTATTTACTCTCTCTAATATTATTTTCATTTAGTGCCATAATTTTGTTAGTTAATTCTGCAAAGTATTTGGAGATATGGCGTGTACAAAAGACACTACATGGTATCATTATATTTACTATCTGTGTTTAATTAAAATAAAATTCAAGATCAAAGGAAATCTAGGTACTTCCCCCAGTGAACAAAGGACAAAACTGAGTTAAGGTTGAAATAAGGTTGTCTACAACATAAACAATGGACTGGTTGATTTGGTGAAAACCTGCAAATGTCAAAAGCAAAATCAGCCTCTTCTGCACCAGGTGCTAGAACAGCACAGACGTCTTGCTGTCAGGATCACATTTATGTTCATTTTTGGCCCCAGCTACAACTAGTTTATCTGAGAGCTCAACAACCTCCCCTGATGTTCTCTGTACACATGTTAGCCGTTGGTTGCCTAATCATTTGTTCGGGACACAAAGCCCATTTAACATAAAAGAAATGAAATGGAATCGAGTTTTTTTTTTTAAGCACCATATCATAGGTCTTTTCTTCTAGTTATACATTTCCTGTTGCCAATTCAAATTGATAATCAGATATTGTGAGGCCTTTGTTTAGAAACTGTCCTGGTAAGACTTCACTCTAGAAGTTAACTGTAATATACTGTGAAATAAGATCTACATTAACTAGATGGGCAATGCTATGATGGGGTATTGATGAGCAGAAAACTACAGTGGGTCATCTTGGACCCTCTGACTTTGTTCATTATTATCCCAGAGATCAACGGGAGCCTACTTTAAGCATTACCCAGAGGTAGTGATGGTGTTGTAGGGTAGTTATGGCCATGAGCAAGCTCAATGGCTAAGATGAGGTGGTCGGAGGGTAGCATATAAGCATATAAATTACAAAACCAAAAAAAATTAGTGACATTGCTTTACATCTTGAAAATCTCTTTAACGTTTGGCTTAATCAAAGACAGCTGGATTCTCAGCTGTCTTTGATTCTGCTTTTGCATGGAATTTCTTCTGATATCACGCATTATGTGGCCTCTAGAAAACTCCACTGTGCACTCATGAGAGAATCACAGTGACAAAGTTAAATAATGTCTCTGGGTATTATGAAAATAGTTTCACTCTGCCGATGCTTTGACTGGTCTTGGGGTCCCTAGTGGTCTCCAGACCACACACAGAGGACCACTGTTCTATTGCCACCAATAACTTTTCTTCCAACCTCTCTAGTTGTTTCTTTTTAGTTTGCTTACCAGATAATTTGTGCTCTGGCTTCTTGAATATTAGTATTCCCCAAAGTTCCAGCGTTTGTGCTCTTCTTGCCTTGTTCTACTCCCACGGTTTGGGAGCCCTCATAAGTAGATTTCAGTGCTGTATATTTAACGATGTATTAGGTACCTTGACCTGTCTCTCTGTTTCTCCCCCTTAAACTTCTTCCTTCTCTATTCTAGCTTGGCCAACAGCATTATCATCTACCCAGGCCCTAAGCCAGACAATTCTTCAATTTCCTGCCATGTCTAATCACTCACTAAGTCCAGTGTGTTTTATCTTCTAAATATTTTTTGATTCCATCTTCTCCTTCTCCATTCCCACAAGTTTATGCTCTCACGATCACTCATCTGGATTATAATCACAGCCTCCTAATTTGTCTGTATGACTTCATTTCACAACCCCCATCATCCTGCTTGCCAATTCCAACTTCCACTGCCATTAGAGCAATTTTTCTAAATGTAAATCTGAGCAAATAATTTTCTTGCCCTAATGAAAAAACTCCCCATTTGCTCTTCAAATAAATTACAAGCTCCTTACCATGGCTTAAAATGCCTCTCATGATCTGCTCCTGCTTGTTATCTTCATTTCCAGCTACCCTCCTATAGCCTGCATTTGCGCTTCCTCAGGTTATCCAATATATTTGTATTTAATAAAACATATTATGTTTTTTCACATCTCTGTAAAGGGAATATTGCTAAGCCTCAAATGTCTCCACCCTGTAAGATGCCACCTCCTAGTTTTGACTGTGATGAATCAGATATTCTGTTGGTGATACTGGCCCTCCCCATTCTGGCTGTTCTACATGAAAATTCAGTAAGATTTATGAAGTCTAAAATGGGTTAACCCACCATCTGTTTCAAAGCCACTGCTCTAATTTAGTTTATTCTTATTCATTTCAGAGTAAGTATAGCTTAACGACTTATGCAATGTGGGTCTAAAAATATTCACATAACATATATATATATACATATACATATGTATTATATATATAATTTGGGTGGGGAGAAACTAAGTTAAACAGGAGTGAAATCTGTTTTATGCAACAGAATTCAAACTATTTACTTTGAAATCAGAGATCTCTTGAGAAATTTTTTCTGAATTTGCAAGATTGATTCTTGCACTTCTAAAATTTCTTCACCATGCAAAGTTCCAAAATTACCAACATGCTGTCCAGTCCTCTTTTACTATGCCTTCCAGTGGATCTTGATCTATTTCACAAAGCCTCATTTTAATTTCCCCACCCTGGCTAAGAAAGTGCTGTGTGGGAAGTACTTTGTAGGGTGGCTGCCTCTCCTTGAGACAACACAATAATCTCTGAGGCAAGACATATGTTTAGTATCCATTACTCATTCAACTAAGAAATTCTCTCACTATATGTCTTAAATCCACAGCGTGCTCAAGTTCCAAGAAAAGAATCAGTATAGTATTTGCCTTTCACTGAGATGCCTTCATTTTGAGCCATAGATACTAAGGTTCTGCAAATTAGTTGTATGTGACACAAGTTCTTCTTGTCATTTTGGTATGCTGAATTAGGACTGAATTTATACTTTTATTTATGACAGGTAAAAGGGCCACTTAACATAGTGGGGATAAAACTTATGGAATATATTACACCGAAGGTGATATCAAATAAGAATATAAATCTTTTTTAAAGAAGCGTTCTGATAAATGCATGGATGGCAGGTTTATAATTAGACTGAAGTTATACCACCATTTTCCAGATCCCTGCTTAGAGAGATTGCAGGAAAGTTGGTAGATTCATGGGTAGGATGCAAAGTTGATACAAACTCAGAAACTACCATCATTATCATGAATGGGTCCATGACAGTGAACTGGAAGTAGTAATAAGTATTAAACATAACATCAGAAGGATTGATAATGGTCTACAGGTTAAAGTAAAATACTTTTTAGCATTTTATGCTGAGTCATTTCTTGAATGTTATAAGGTATAATGCATTTTAATGAAAATGTGTCTCAACCTAGATATGGCCTCCAGATAGAAATACAAAATCATTTGGAGGGTCAAAACACCAAGGAAAAGGAAAATTAGTACAATAAAGGCAAAGCACAGATATTTTAGAGAGGGCAAAACGGATCAACTCAACAAAGAATTTTTGTCAGACATTCCAGCTCTGAAAAACCTGTTTTAGATAACTTTGGCAAGAAGGGAAACAAAAATAGTTCATGTTAGGATAACTTATATGCTCATTATGCTTACCTTGGCTCACATTAATAATCCTAATAATAATCCCATTCCACTAATAATCATCATTAATCTTTATTTAGATCTGCTAAGCAATGTCCTAGGTGTTTTACATGCTTTATTTCATTTAATTAAAAAGAAAATCCATAAGGAAAGCATTCTCAACATTCTCACTTTATAGATGAAGAAACAGGCATAGAGGCATAATGAAGTTGCTGGTAAGTGAAAGAGAAGTTTTCTGGTAAGCATGTTTATCTACATTTAGTAAACTTTGTGGGAAGTGGCATTATATATTTAGATTTAATGGGGCAAAAAACTTCATGTCTATTTTCTCCATTAAAAAAAAAACCAGTTCTGGAATTTTCCAAAATCAAAATTTGCCACATTCTATTTTACTTCTTTCCTGTATTGTGAGGTATTTGCACCTTCTTTGTGAGGAAGGCAAAATGAACACACTCCACTCCTCTCTTTCTGTTATTTTCAGTGCTTGCTCAATGCACCATAACAACAGCCCCAGGAAGGAGGGCAAGTCGGACTAGTAAAAACGAGGCAGAAGAAAACACAGAAATCAGTGTTACTCAGTTGTAGTGCAGAGAGCAAGGTGGAGTAGGCCCTTTGCTCTCTTGAATAGTTTCATCCCTAAAGTTTTGATCAGAGAATTGGGCTCAATAGTCTCTCTCTCCTATCTCTATTAATATCCATTCTGGCAAACTTTCTATGTGCAGGGTCTATAGTACATCATGGCAAAGAGATTTATGGACTTAAATGATTTCATCTGTAGAGTTTGGCCACTGCCTGCATCCCCTGAAGGTGGTATGAATTGCTACTAATTTCAAGGCAAAGGAAAAGGAACATCGATGTCATTAACTGATGATATTGGGCTTGAGAGCCAGAAATCCCTACTCCCCAACTCGTTCGGTGCAACAGCCCATCTGACCCCAGGCACAATGTATTCCTGTGAGTTTCTGTTGCCTCACAGAAACTGCTGACTGTGGAGAAACTTGCTCAAAACATCAAAGATTACCAGAGAAGCTGTGTTTGTGCCCTTCACAACCATTGATGAAGTACCCTAACCTCGCTTTCCCTTGATGCCTTGCATATGGTCATCTGTCTTTCTGACTACTACTTCATATGGCTTATTTGTAAATTCAAGCAAACATGCTGCTGACTGGCACTGATACATCACTGATGCCAAAATATCAGAGAGGAAGAAGCATAAAGACATATTTTTTGATTCAGAAGGAAACTATTACAGATTTATGGGGAAGTGATGACAATAGCCATTCCATGATATCTTCATATAATCAGGATCTTCTCATGCCTCCCTTCACCAAATTTGATGATCTCAAAACTTCTTCAAAGGAATTATTCTCTGCCTGACCCAAAAGGTAGAATAAGTAGGTGTGGGGATGGGGCTGGTTGCCTGGACAACGCAGCTCTGACTTTTCACATGCTGGATTTCCACTGCTTTCTAATGACTACTTACAGAGTCATAATGCATAGAATGTCTATTGATGTCCCATTGATATTGATGTGTGGATTTCCCCTAGTGGATTGAGGGTAGCACAGCACACAGCCATTAGTATCAAAGGGTTATGTATAATGGATAATAGAGGAAAATGAAACAGCAGAAAGGAATTTGCACGGGAAACAGAAGCAGTAAATAGTTTCAGTGAAAGATTTTACTTGGGTTATACAGCAAGTGCAAAGGGGGATTGAAAAAAAAACGATGACTCTTACAGACTCAGCAAGAGCTGAGGGTGAAATAATTTCATAGTTTGAAATATAATACATTTTTATTTCAGCCACAGAAAGCCACTGAAAAATCATCTTGTGTGTTACATTTCTTATGT